>JAPDSC010054929.1:0-11112 GCA_026290005.1 Latrodectus geometricus
TGTGGTGAATTTCTTTATGTTGCCGAATGATGAAGCTCGTCATCGTACATAAACTATTTTTATTAGCCTACATTACAACACACCACACACAACACAAAACAGTTAACATTGATATACATTGTAACACTCGTGGGCACATTTAAGAGACGTCCTGTCTCTCCTGTTGCTTTTGTCAGACTGCCTTCGACTTCCTTAGTTCTCCGCGAGGGGGCGCTGTTATTAGGTCCGTTGCGCTGTTACTATGTCCGTTACAGACTCCCCCTCTGGTTCCGTAAATTCGTCCTCGATCAGGAACCAGCAAGGCATAATTTGAGTTAGGGTTCTTTGGACGACCACGTTTTCGCAGAGGCATAATTGGGGTCGCCTCATTGTCACTGCAAAGACGAAGGGCAGACGTGTGGTAGGGTCCCAGAATCTCTTCAGGATTATCAGGATGGGCCACTTCATACGTTGTCGGAGAACGTTGGGTTACCACAACGTACTGTCCGTCTCTTTTTGGCATGAATTTAGCTGTTTTCTTACGAGCAGCATTGCTAAGGGGATGCAGAGTTACCCAAACTTTATCACCAGGTTTAAACTGAACGGCTTTACTGCGTCGCTTATCTGCATAAACCTTCCTTTCATCTTGTTTCATTTCTACTCTTTCTCTTATTTCAGCAGAAATATTAGCCAGTCTTTTTAAGTATGGGGTGATTTCGGGAACAAAATTTTCGTTGTTTACAATAGCTCTGAAGTCGTTTGTCACATCATCGATTGTTCTCATTTCTCGACCGAATTGTAGGTAAGCAGCAGTTTCTCCTGTTGTATCACACTTAGCACTGTTCATGGCGAACCTTATTACTGTAAGCTTATCTTCCCATTGATCGTGTCGATCTTGAACTAAGATTGCGAGTCTTGGCTTCAAATCCCGATTTTTTCGCTCAACAGGGTTGGCCTGTGGGTGGTATACAGGTATTACAGCTTGATCAATTTGCAATAGGTAACATAGTTGTTGCATCACTGCTCCCACAAACTGTGAACCATGGTCACTAATCAGTTGCCTGGGTAGACCATATCGTAATATTACTTCTTCTAACAAAGTTACTGCACATTCTTTCGCTGTGGCTTGGGTGAGAGCAAACAGCTCAACCCATCTAGTACAGCAATCTTCCACAATGAAAATCCATTTCTTTCCATTGGGACTTTCAGGCAAAGGTCCGAACAAATCGATGGAAAGTGTTTCGAATCGTTGAGAGTACACCGGAGTCCTCAGAAGTCCAGCTGGTTTCTGGTTCGAAGGTTTATACCGATTACAATCAGCACAGTTTTTTATGTATTGAGTTATGTATGAACGCATTCCAGGGAAATAATAACGAGAGGCAATTTTGTAGAAAGTGTGTTCTGCACCATAATGTCCGGCATATGGGGAATCGTGATACTCTTTTAAGATTCTTTCTCGTTCCTGAACAGGGACTACCAGTTGGGCCTCTTCCGAGTCAGATTCTGGAGCGTAACGATATAAAACTCCCTGAGACATGATGTATCCTCGGTTGGTCCAATTCATGTAATTTTCATCTTTTGTTCCACTTTCGAAACAATCAATTATCTTCTTTATGTCTGGGTCATTTAGTTGTTCAGTTCTGATGTCACGTGCACTTCGTGATGGTAAGTCAACGACAACAGTGCATAGATTACAGGTTGTTTCTTCATGCTTGCACACAGGTCTGGATAGCATGTCGGCTACTACATTAGCTTTCCCTGTAATGTATTCTACCTTTAAATCATACGATTGGATTTGTAACGCCCACCTTGCAAGGCGACCAGTAGGTGATTTGAGACTTAGTAACCATCTTAAGGGCTGATGATCAGTTATAACTGTTATTGGAGATCCTTCGATGTAACCTCGGAACTTTTCCAAAGACCATATAACTGCCAAGGCTTCACCTTCTGTGGTCGTATAATTCCTTTCGGCTGATGTTAGCAGGCGGCTAGCATACTCGATTGGATGTTCTTCAGGGCCTTGTCCTTGAGTTAGTATTGCACCCAGTGCGTAATTTGAAGCGTCCGTTCTGAGAATAAAAGGTTTGGTCTCATCTACTTGTTTCAACACAGGGGGTGAAATCAAGCGTTTTTTCAAACATTCAAAAGCCGCTTGTTCTTCCTGTTCCCACTTCCAAGTGGAGCGCTTCTTAGTAAGGTTACTCAACGGCCTTGAGATCTCTGCGAAATTAGGAATGTAACGACGATACCAGCTACATGTTTGAAGAAAACTCTGTAACTGCTTTACATTCTTTGGTGAGGGAATTTGGACAATGGCTGTCACTTTAGCAGGGTCTACTTCTATTCCAGAACTTGTGATGTAATGTCCCAGATATTTGACTTTCGAGCAAGCAAAATGGCATTTTGCACGATTAGCATGCAATTTGAACTTTTGGAGTCGTTCAAATACAGCTTTCAAATCTTCTAGGTGTCCTTCGAAAGTTGAAGACATAACAATAATATCATCCAAGTATGTTAAAGTATTAACCTTTAATCCATTGCAGAAAAGGTCCATAAGTCTCTGGAAAGTGGCTGGTGCCGTTTTCAATCCAAAAGGCATTCTGGTGAATCTGATTGATTGATTGATTGATTGGTTGGTTTTAATGGCACAAGGTCCAAATAAGGACAAGCTGCGCCAGACATCTGTTTGGAAGTAATTTCATTGCTTTAGCCCATTAAAAACTTAAAAGTATAAAATTTTAAAATAAATTGTTTTATTAAAATGATATGAGAAATTAGAAAACATGTGATTAAAATATTTTTGTAAGTTGATAAAATGGATAAAATTTAAACCTTGTGATTAAAATATTTCTAAATTTAGATAAAATGAATAAAATCAATAGCTTTTAAAAACGCAAACAGATTGCGATGGGGTGGTTCCCCTAACAAGTCTTGCAATGTTAAAATATCACTGTTAAAAAAGATGACGCGCAAATGGTTAAAATCTGGACAAACAATTAAAATGTGATGCACTGTGTATGGTTCATCACACGTTTCACACCAAGGATTTAAATCACTCAAGAAGAGATGTCTGTGGGTGAAACGCGTGTGACCAATACGAAGGCGAGTCAGTCTGACATCGGCGCTTCGTACAGGTAAAACATGTAATGGGATGATAAATGAAAAAATGGAATGGAGTTTGTTGCTGACTTGCATGTTCCAAGATTCCTGCCAAAGAGAATTTACAAAATGTTTTAATCCTTTTCTCACATCTATTGATGGAACTGAAGGCAGAATAGAAGTTGATGCAGACCTCGCAGCCGCATCAGCCTTCTCATTACCATCTATTCCTATGTGGCTCGGTATCCAGCAAAACAGTATCTGGTATCCAGTGCGAGAGATGGAATCAAGCAATTTGAAAATTTTCGACACAACTGGATGGCAATTATAGTTACAATTTTTCAAGGCTTCTAAAACACTCTTACTGTCAGTATAGATAAAAGATTTATGTACATTTTTGGTACTCACGTACTGAAGTGCACGGTATATAGCCAATTCTTCAGCAGTGAAAATGGAGCAGGATTTGTGAAGGCTGTAACTGAAGGAGGTATTGTCAACATATACTCCACAGCCAACGTGCCCCGCAGTTTTGGATCCATCAGTGTAGATGGGAGTGTACATAGCATACTGACAGCGATGAGATGCATAAAGCTGTTGAAAAATAGCAGGAGTTGTGTCGGACTTTTTATAGTTTTCAAAGGCATTGAGTACTGTAATGCGTGGGTCGTACCAAGGAGGATGTGCGAAAAAGTCTATAGACTCAATCCGGACATCACATAGGTCAGATAGCAGAAGGTAGGATTTAACACGCGCGAGAAAAGGTTGAATGCTTGATGGTCTAGCATTATATAATCTCTTAAGAGCGGCATTTGGAATCGTAGAATGTAGAGGATGATGAGGTGAGGACATAATGTTTGAATAATAACTAAAAGACAGCTGCATCCGCCGCAGGTCTAATGGTAATTGTTGGCAGATTACATATAGACTCTGGACGGGTGAAGTGCGAAATGCACCTGAGCATATTCTTAAAGCAGAGTGGTGAACAGTGTCCAATCTGCGTAAAACGGAAGATCTAGCTGATCCGTAAGCAACACAACCGTAGTCAATGCGAGATAAAATTACAGAGTTGTAAATACGAAGGAGTGATGTGCGATCTGCACCCCAAGATGTATTTGAAAGCACCTTGAGGATATTGAGCAGTCGTTGGCATTTCTTCCGCAGATGTAACACATGCGGAAGGAAAGTTAATTTCTTGTCAAAAATCACCCCAAGAAATTTTATCTCATTGACCACAGGGATAGGTCTACCGCTTATGTGCAGTACAGGATCATGGTGAAAACTAGTTTTCCTGCAGAAATGAACACAGAAACTCTTACTCGGAGATATGCCAAGGCCATTTTGTTCACACCAAGCAGTGAGATTAGTTACAGCTGTTTGCAATTGTCTTTCAATTATATTCATGTTTGATCCTTGATATAAAATTTGCAAGTCGTCAACATATAAATTACTATGAACAGAAGGTGGTATTTGATGAAGTATGTTGCTGATGAAAAGGTTAAAAATGGTCACGCTTAAAACGCTGCCTTGAGGAACACCCTCAGCTTGGATAAAGGTATTGGAAAATGTGTTTCCAATACGCACTCTGAAATGGCGGAGGGCTAGAAAGTTCTTTATGAACATGGGAAGATTACCCTTAAAGCCAAGATGGTACATAGTACGGAGAATGCCATAGCGCCACGTACGATCATATGCTTTCTCTATATCAAAGAAGATTGCAACAAGATGGTTTCTCCTTACAAAAGCATTTCGAATGTGGGATTCCAGAGCTATTATATTATCAATAGCGGATCGACCTTTTCGAAAGCCACTTTGATGAGGAGGGATGCAATTATTCTTCTCTAAGATGTAAGTGAGTCTAGCATTGACCATACGCTCAAAAGTTTTGCATAGGCAACTCGTAAGAGCTATTGGACGATAACTCATAGGGTCAGAGGAATCTTTGCCCGGTTTCAAAATAGGAATCACTATCGCTTCTCTCCACGAAGTGGGATATGCATGTTCCGTCCAGATTCTATTAAACAATACAAGTATGTTTAATAATGAATCTGGATGTAAATGACGAAGCATTTGATAAGAGATTCCATCTGGTCCGGGACTGGTGTCGTTTGCCTGATGTAAGGCAGTCTTCAATTCTGACATTCCAAAAGCACAATTGTACGGTAGATTACTGCGATCAGAAAAACGTAGAGGAGTCTGCTCAGCTATTCGTTTACCCTTTCGAAAAGCAGGACTATATGAATCTGAGCTGGACACACTAGCAAAGGTTTCTCCGATGACATTGGCAATATCCACCGTTGAGGAATGCACAGCAGCTCCAGTTTTTAAAACAGGAATGGAATAATCCTGGTAAATACCATTGGCTGCTTTTACTTTCCTCCACAATTGTTTACTAGATGTCGATGAGGTAATTGAAGACACATAACGAATCCAAGATTCTCTTTGACTCTGGCGTCTTATTCTACGAGCTTTGGCTTTGGCTTTTTTAAAGGCAATAAGGTTCACCGTAGTAGGGTATCTTCGGAAAATATTCCATTGCTTCCTTTGTTTCTTATAAGATATTCGGCACTCTTCATTCCACCATGGTTTCATAAGCTTACGAGGGAGAGAAGAACTTTTAGGAATAGCAACATCCGCAGCTTTGATTATTGTGTCAGCGACATATTTAACGGCATCATCAATCACATCTCTCTTAACTCTTGTTTCCGTAATCACAGCCAATTGCGTGAAAAGAACCCAATCGGCTCGACTGTACACGTAATTAGGTGGCCTATGGGACACATTATTACCTCCAGTCTGAGTCACGATAAGAGGGAAATGATCACTATTGAAAAGGTCATTTCCTACGGCAAGATTCAGCAATGGCAGGAGTAGCGGAGAACAAATAGCCAAGTCAAGAGAGTGAAATGTCCTTGTAGGTTCATGGAAATAAGTCTTCTCGTCGGTATTTAACAGACAGAGAGAGTTGTCAGAAATGAACTGCTCTATCTGACGACCGCGAGAATTCGTATCATCACTACCCCACAAAGGACTATGACCGTTAAAATCACCGAGCAATAAAAATGGAGCTGGGAGTTGATCAACTAAATCATTTAGTTCTTCAGCTTGAATGATGTCATTTGGTGGTAAATAAAGGCTACAGACAGTGATTAGACATGTAGTATAAATTTTGACAGATACAGCCTGCAGTGTAGTGCGCAGCTGATGTGCTGTGCTAGGGTATCTGTTGGAAGTGAAAATACAAACACCACCGCTTGCAGTGGCACTACTATCAGAATCCTTTCTGTAGCATTGAAATCCTCGTAGTTTAGAGCCAATAGTGGGCTTCAGGAATGTTTCCTGGAGAGCCACACATACAGGATTGTAGTAGGAGATGATGGATTTGACATCATCAACTCGTGGCCGGAAACTACGACAATTCCATGAAACAAAGGAAGTCATTAATGGAATATGGACTAACCATTATCGCTGTTACTCAGCGTCATCTCGGATGAGTCTTCAAAATTAAGTTCCTCATCTGAGGGATGTAATTTAATGGTCCTTGCAGAATGGGCTTTCTTTGAAGTTAGGGAAGACAATCGATGGCCTTCCTTAGCAAGTTTTAATTTCCTGGCTTTCAAAGCTTTAGATTTGGCAGATATTTTTGTGTAACCGGATTCAGACCTGCTTATTTTAGTAGCCTGTGGGGGCAGACAAACTGAAGTGTATGAACTTTCTTCCGTCTGAGTACTGCATGACCGAGAGACTTTTTTAACTGCAGCTGCATAGCTTACACCAGCTACTGGAGTCCGCGAAGTTACTAAGCGTCGAGCCTCTAGATATGATATTTTATTTTTGATTTTCAGGGTCGTGATTTCTTTTTCCAGTTGCCAAACTGGGCATGATCGAGAGTAAGAAGCGTGAGCCCCTTTGCAATTTACACACACTTCTTTGGCTTCGCAGGTAAGGCTGTCATGGCCAACACCAGAACAACGGGCGCAAGTAAGTGTGCCTCGGCAAGCCATTTTAGAATGCCCAAAACGTTGACACTGGAAACATCTTAGAGGACTGGGGATGAAAGGCCGAACAGAACACCTCATATATGCCACTTTAATATGTTGTGGCAGGTCTGGTGTTGCGAAAGTCAAAATGAGATGCTTTGTATTCAAGACAATGCCATCTCGCATAATTGTGATTCGCTTAACAGCACAGACATTTTGGCCTTGGAGGTTTTCTAATATTTCATCTGTTGGAGTATGATATAGGTCCTCTGCAGATATCACACCTCGTGAGAAATTTAGATTTCCGTGAGGTTCGACGCTTACAGCTATGTCAGCTATTGTCTTTAAGCTTTGCATCATGATAGACTGCTTTTCTGATGCAGTTTCTATCAATAGGAGTCCAGATCTAAGCTTTTTTATTGATGTTACTTCACCAACATTGGAAGTAATAGCCTTTTCAATGAGAAAAGGTGAGACGGACTCAAAAGATCCACCAATTTTTTTGACAATAAAATATTTGGCATTACAATTAATCATTTGTTGCTCCCGAGGGAGTGAGGAGAAAGTTTTTTTATCCATAGAGGATCAAATAAAATTCGGGGACCAGACAGCACCACCCACCACGGAGTCCTACAAGGGGATGCAAGTCAATTGCACCAGTGCTAGTCAATCCCTATACGATCACAGCACATCCCTGAAGTGGTCTCCACCCTTAACGAGTCACCCAGTAGATGTACCGATCACTTGATCCATAAAGCCGATTGATGTGCTGAGGACCACAACACACCTCCCGTTTACCTGAAGCAGAGGCCAAAGTAATGTGTTGGTCTCTGGGGGCCTCAATTACCAGGATTCTCCTTTCCAGGGACACGGGTCTCCACGCACGGCAAACACGTGGGTGATTTAGTCCCCAAGAGTAGCTATTAGCAACAGAGCGGCGACAGCTGCTCAAGGGGAGCCCTCAACCTCGTATGAGGCAACCACATTGAGGGGGAAAAGGAAGGAAAAGCAGAAGAGTAGAGGAGAGAAGAAAAGAAAGAAAAGGAAAGATCACTGGGGTACCTCGGGATTGTGACACCCGTGTTTACTTAAAGAAAGTAAACCCCCTGAGGGGTTCTGGTGAATCTGTAAACACCAAATGGGCAAACAAAGGCTGTTTTGTCTTTATCTGGTGGATACATTTTTATTTGGTGGTATCCTGATTTTAGATCTATTGTCGACATGTAAGCAGTTTGCTTTGCACTTTGTAAAAGATCGTCCATTCGTGGTAACGGGTATTGATCTGACTTGGTAACAGCATTTAGTTTCCTATAGTCAATGCAAAGACGAAATTCTCCATTTGGTTTCGGAATAAGAACCACGGGTGAAGCATACGGTGATTCGCATTCTTCTATCACACCTGAAGCAAGAAGTGCTTCGATCTCTTTCTTTAGGATGTCTTTCCGGGCAGGTGAAACTTGATAAGGCGTAGTAGCTACTGGAGGAGCATCACCAGTGTCAATTCGATGTTCGATGAAAGGTGTCGGGTCTCCCCCTGGACGGAAGCAATTTTCATACTGAGAAATGAGGGAATTCATTTGCTTGCGTTGGTTTTCAGTTAACTGTTCACCTTCGTCTGAACGAAGTAGGTGAGGGCTTGCTAGGGTAGCAGTTTCATTCAAGTCGCAGGATTGGGCTAATAGAGTTTCAGCAAACTGGAACCGTTTCTTTGGGTTATCATCAAAGTACCAAGTTCGATCTCGAAGATTTAGTACTATGCCAGTTTTCTCAAGAAAATCCGTACCAAGCAGGGTACGATTCCTTTTAGCATCTGGGAGAGCCATCAAGGTCAATGAGAAATGTCGACCTTCAAGTCCGACAGTTACACAGGTTGTGTAAACGTCTCTCACTTTCTGGGTACCGTCAGCAAGTGTCATGGTGAGACAGGATTTCTCAAATTTAGATCCTTCTTCTTTAAGGATTTGATATAATCTTTCACCAGCAATGGAATGGGTTGCACCACTATCAGCACATGCTGTTCCCGATATGCCATTTATCGTTAGGTTAATAATAGAATTCTGAGTAGGGGTATGTAAAGAATGAATTTCTATTTTGTCGAAATGAGTAGAATCTAAACTTGCAGAAGGATTACAAGTTGGACATTTCGTTTTAATGAAACCTGGTCTTCCACAACCATAGCAGGTCAACGTTGGTTTCTCAGAGTTGTTAATTGGCTTGGACCTATTAACTTTTTCAGAGCGAAATGTCTTATTATTGAACATTAGTTTTGAATCTTCATGTTGAGTATTTGGAGGTTTTCTTGTATCGGAGGAAGCTAGGTTCTTCTTTTGATTAATGCGTAGGGAATCATAAGTATCCAACTTCTCTACTAACTCAAGGGGTGAGTTTAAATCAGGCCATAAATCAATAAGATGCTCTTTTACTTCTTGAGGCACTCTTTTCTTGATTTGATCAGCTATCATAAGTTCTTTCAGCTGCTGAAAATCCTTAATTTGAAGTTCAGACAACCAACCCTCAAAATAACTTGATAATTCAAAATAATAATCACGCCAATTGTGATCAGAAGTTTTGCGATGCATTGAAAACAATTGCCTATACTTGTCTGCAGTCAATTTGAATCTTCTTAAAAGCATAATCTTCACTTTCTTGTAATCATTAAATTCTTCCTCTGGTTCTTGGCTATAAGCCTTCCTACGTCAGCTGGCAATCGTCCAATCAAATAGGGAACCCAAGTTTCTTCAGGAACTTTCAGAAACTTCAGCTGGCGTTCAAAAAGATTGAGAAACATCGCCATGTCACCTTCTTCAGGATTGAATCGAGGGAGGATTCCTTGTAGGTCAAATTTTGGTGGATTGTTTACTACATTAGAAGTTGTTGCAGTATTTTGGATGATCCTTTGGCTTTCAAGTTGTAGTTTCAGACGTTCCAATTCAAAAGCTCTCTCCTTGTCAAGTTTGCTAGCATTAGCAGCTTCTTCATCTAATTTCTCTTTTTGGATTCGTTCTTCGATGATATTAGTTAACATATTCTTTGCTAAGTCCTCATCATAGTTTGGTGACTTTATGATCAAATCTTTTAATTCTAGGACCTTTAGACCGTCTGCCCCGTCTAACCCCATTTCTTGTGCAAGAAGCCTGAGATCTTCTTTACGTCCTTTTCCCAAATATGATGCCATTTTTATTTAAAGAAAACAATGTCCTAAAAATGCTAATATTACTTGGTATTTTAGAGTCCTATGAACCTGAATTTCAATAATATTTCACAATATACAAATTAACTATTAATATTCTAATAAAGATACAAAATAGCAACACTTTACTGCAAGAAAAATTCAATGAAACATTAACATTTGCATTAAATATAAAAGAACACTTGCTTAATACTCTTTAAATATTTAAATATTCTGAAATATTTTATTACATTTCCTAGATATTAAATGCTTTCGACACATTATATACTGTTCAAAATATCATTAAAATATATGCAATTTACAAGAAATACAAAGAATAAATTCTAATATCTTCACCGCTGCTATTTCCTTTAAAAAAAAATAAATTTATATGATAAGACACCAAAAATAAACAAAGAATAAAATCTAATTGAAAGAAATAATACTCAATTTTGTTTTCGTTAATACCATTCGCTTGGAAAGCAACTAAGAGGAATACGAACATGAGTCATACAAAATAACATAAATCGAAACAGTTCTTTTTCGTGCATTTACATCAAATCAAATAATAAATATATTTGAGGCAGCAATATTTTCAACTAATAAATTCTGAATAACTAGATGTTATTTTCTTTTACTGCCAGGGTGGCAAAGATTAAAATGTACACTTTGATATTTAAAATCAAAACAAAACAAATCTACTTATCTTTGAAGTAATCCGCTAATGAAGATAAGGACTTTCCAGTGCCTATCACTTAGACGGTTTTCAGCACCTAGGATTAGGCTTAAAACCTGAGCCAAACAAAACAAGACAAGCCCCACGTTGGGCGCCAATTTTTTTTGTGGTGAATTTCTTTATGTTGCCGAATGATGAAGCTCGTCATCGTA
>JAPDSC010054931.1:0-23231 GCA_026290005.1 Latrodectus geometricus
TATTTGAATCACAATAATTAAGGCCACACTTCCCATTCATTTCAGCATTTTCAATAACTCAACTTTCACTATCGACATATTTTTTGATTTGTCATATCAGCCAACACACATTAATATCACATTTATATTGTGGTTGAAGAGTAATAAAGAGCAATAATATTATTTTTTTTAATACATATGTTGACCAACACAGACGCAGGGACAATTCAAAACACATTAAGGGCGGTAAGGAATAGCGTAGGACAATGAAAACAAACAATCATACCCTAACCCATGTAGACCGAAATGGTTCTATGTCATTTCCTTCATTTGTTTCTACTTTCGAAAAACTAATTGACCAAGACTCTCCCATCCGAACGCATGGTTTGAAATAGAGCTTGACCCTTTAAGAGATAGCAAAATAGAAATTTAGATTATGACATGTAAGATGTATGTTTTGCCTAGTTTTATATTGAATGAAGAAAGAAACACTTTTTTTTTTGGATAAAATTTCTTCTGTAGCTTATCTGGTCACGAGGGTATCCTGCAGATTTATATCAATAAATTATTGCTGCAAACACAATAGCGATGTATGAATGTTGGGAAATTTTATAAGACAATATTTTTTTTTTTTTAAATAAATGCGTTTCGGAAAAAAAAGCTTCGAAAAAGGGCTGATCATTGTTAGTTGTTTTGTTGTATAAAGAAAGACACCTAAAAATGTCTCAAGAATATTTTTACAAGTATCAACGAATAAATAATAATTGGAGGTCCTCTTGTACGGTTTTTAAAGTAAAATTGTAATGAATTAAACAACTATACAGTAAAAAAAAAAAAAAAAAAAATTGAAAATATGTATGGGAAATTAGATGTAAGCAAATTCAGATAATAGATATTGTTTACCACGTTCTGCTTATACCAGGTATTGATAGTTTACAAAATAAATTTACAACGTAAGCTGTGAAACAGACAAGAATGTCGAAATATTTACAAAGTGACCAATCTATAGTATCTGATTTAAAACACGCATAATAGCACATAAACCACATTAAGATGTTATTCGATTTTTTGCTATATTCTTGCTTGTGCAGTTTCTTCAATGGTAACAGTTGCACAAGTGATCTGCTATATTAGACCAAATTTTTCCATGCTGATATAGTGTAACCTTCATATGAGCTTATAAATCAAAACAAGGAAAATATAAATAAATATATACATCTGATATGTGCTGAAACAACATCTAACAACTGATGTGCTGGTTAGAGATCGGTAAACATTAGCAAGCACGTGTTAATGTGTGGCAAAGCTACCACAGACGATGTACTAACTATATCAATGATTCAAACCTGAAATTTTATATCTGTAATTATCAACTGTGGATTTCAGAACCAAGAAAATTTATTTACTAATTTATCAAATGGAATTTTCTTACTTTTATTTTAATACGTGACACAATCAACGGTTATATTTTAACATAGTTTCAATTTAATTCAAGACCATTTTATTAACGTTCTCTATTTCCCTCTTAGATATCCAAAATGTTATTTTTGCATAATTTTTCTTTTCTTTTCTTTTTTTTAGAAAAAAAAAGATACAAATTGTTCATTTTTTAAATAAGGTAGCTAAGTTTATTTTTTTCCCTAGAATTGCTCCAAATTTACTGTAAAAATAATGTTATGAAAAACTTCTGTCCATTGACTAGCATTTTTTTATGCTTGTTTCGAGAAAGTTTGATAATTTTAAATATTTATTGAGGTTGAAGGGTATAAACTTGAAAATATTAAGTGGCTTAAAAAAGTATTTAACTAATTTACTTAAAAAAGCATTTTATTCAGAAAAATCCTTATAATTATAATTTTTTACATGTAAAATTTTTTACTTTCCCATTTTAAAATATTAGCTTTTTCTTGTTCTTAATTCTTTAGCTTACTTAATTAATAAATACACTCAAATATTTTTCATTTTACCAATAAAATTATTAAAAAGTAGCAGTTTAAGCTCTCACCTAGCACGATGATTTATATTAGTTTGGGGAAAAAGAAATCCATTATTTTTACGTGAATTTTATGTAACTTCTTTTGGATTCTCTTTGTAAAAAGGTTTAAAACATTTTTCATGTAGATTTTTAGGTCTTGCGCGTTACGACTGCTGACATGCGGTTAACTTCGATCATGTTTGATATTTTATAGACATTTTCGACGATGTTGTATCCACATGCAAGATGCATCTCTAACATCAAAAGTACCCGAACGGAATCCACGAAACAAAAATTGTACGTAACTGGTTGTTACAGTCTTATATAGAACGATAAACACCTTTCCCAATTTTAGCCACCCGGCTATCTTTTTCGCCGTTACAAGAGAAAAACGAAAATGTATAGAATTTTCTGTTTGTTGTCTTCCATTTTTAAAACCTTGTCCTCGTAACTGAATCAATCAAACAAAAAACCGCAGGAGGATATTTTAGTGTCAAATGTCACCTTTCCAACGAGCATAAATCTGAAATTGTTTGATAGATACCTCACGAGATATCGATCACTACAGACGTCTACCGAAAAAATAATGGATTACTTTTTCCCCAAACTAATATTTCACCCTCTTTTATGGGTTAGAGAGTTTTTGAATTTTTATACAAGCTTGTATAAAAATTCAAAATCTCAAGTTATATATGCATATATAATACAATTTTGACATCATTTGGTAGGATGACATAACAATTCAATTGATTGTAAAGCTTTCAGTGATATTGCAGTCCACATTGCATTAATCAGAGAATTTTGTAATTAGAAAAGAATTCTCAGAGAATTAACTATATACAGATGTCTTTAGAGGAAAATCAGCATCCATCACTACGGATAGATGTTCCTTTCTGAATTTTTTAGGAAAAAAAATTGGCATATTTTCTGGAATCTCCATAATTAGAAAAACGCCACTCTTCAAGCTAATCACCCGTGTAGTTTTGTATCACCATCTCTGAAATAACAAACACTTTTCCTTTTGAAAAATGTCGCCTACTTCCCCATGCACCCTGCCATTCGTTACGGATGGAAGCAAAGACAGTTAACGAGTTATTATTAATATTACCAAATTCTAAAAAGGAAAAGTCCACTGATGTCGCTACGACCCGTTTCCCCAACGGCCTTTCACTTCACAAATGAGATTTTTGGTGCATGTAATCTAATTTTAAGAAAATATTTTTGTGCGTGTCGCTCGAAAAACGGAATCTCGTTCGCACTGAAATTCTTACCGACAAAACATTCTTTTTTTTTCTGAATACTACATGTCAAGAAACTCCGTGTCAGAATAAATGCTCTATTAATGACAAAAAGAAAAAGGAATAGTGATAAACTCGCTTTAATATTTCACGCTTCTTTATGAGATCTACTGATAATAGCGAAGAAATTTGTTGGCTGTGAAAACTAAATTCTCTCCTATTTGAGAACGTTATCGGTTTGTGAAATGTTTATTTTTAAAAACGATTGTGTTTTTATACATGCATAATGACAGAAATAAACTAGGATGTCGTCTGAAGATATTTCGTAATGGATATTACCATGCAAAGTATTTTTTCGGTCTATATAATATTAGTGTTCTAATATTCTTATTTTAGAATATTGTATTGCAATTAGTTTTATTATATATAAGAAAATAATAAAACAAAAATAAAAAAAACCAATAAAATTATTAGTTTGCTATTTTGTGTATTATCTAAGGTATTAAGAACCACAACTCTGGATACTCATTTCTTTATGTAAAAAAGTGTTGCCATAACTCTTTTTATTTTATATGAAGAAATAACAACAATACCAACTAATCAATCAAATAAAACTAGTAAACGTCTAGCAAATATTCACATATACATTATGTAAAATAAATACAATTTTTCATTCAAATTTACTATGAATAATATTTAAAATTTCATTATCTTATTTTATTTGTTGATAAAATAATTTATACCCAAGAAATATTTATTCATATACATTTGATTATTATTTAATACTATTTGATAATTGATAGAATAATTTAGCTTTTTATAATTTTTTTAATCTCTAGTTAGGGAATCAAGTGATTTTTTTTTATGTTGTGGCAGGAATGTGTCATACATATATTTAGAAAACTATTTGAGATCTTTCAGATCAACTTTACTCTTTACTACACAATCGATATCTGCAGATGAATACTTATTTTTCATACATATTTCTAATAGCATATAAGTTGAAATTACTTTGCATAGTAATTAAATCTGTCGAATTTGTGAGAGTCATCATAATATTGTTAATATAACTTTCTACAAATCATATTTTGCTGCGTAAGATATCATCATCCTACATAGCATAACTGTACGCTATGCTCTGCTTCTTTTTGAAACTTAAATGCAATTTTAATCTTACAGAAAAATTACAACTATTAAATCCGTAGTTCTATTTGCTGAAATTATATCCCAGAATACACCCTTAAAATATCTACTCTAATATCTTGTTTTTTTCCTAAAATCTTGTTCATGGACTCACAAGGATTTAAGTCATTTGGGTCATCAAGATTACTCTATTCATTCAAAAAATAAAACAACATTAATGCACTCATTGTTTTTCACCCAATTTAGAAGACCTCTTGAGTAAATATGAACAATCAGGCAATCATCTAAACTCTCCATAAATGGGAAAATCACATTTTAAATGTGTTTTCTTTTATTTTAATTGTAATTGATATTTAAGAAAAGATATTTTTAAGATGAATATTGCTGAAAACTCTGGTTTAACTTTCTAAAATTATTTTAAGTTTTGGGACTTACGCGATTGCAACTGTTTCTTTATATTGCCCTTTTCGTATTTTTTAAATCGGTGCAGATTTTCTCCATTTGTGTATACATTTTAAAATATATTTGTAACTATGGAATCTTTCTTGGGCAGTTTTAAAAGAGGTAATCATTTGTAGGTCAGCAATGTTTTAAACTTTAAAGGAACATAAGCGAAAATCTTTTGTTGTAAAATGTTAACTTACAAGTTATCGATTTACAATTTTAAAAAACAAATGAAAATGTTTCTATGATTATGATAATTCTCCATACCGTGAAAAACTGTTATTTTTTTATATAAGAATTCAAATACATCTTAAGAATTACTTTAAAAATTATGCAATTATCAATGAATTTGATAAGAAATAAAACATGTTATAACAGTTTAAACATTCCTACTCTCGTATAGCCATCGTTGTTTGATACCCAAGCCAGGATATTAAAGTATTTTGAGATAATGATTTATATAATGTACAACTTAATTTTTTATATAACAATTTTTGCAAGTAAGTTGTTCATTTACTAATGCTATCATTCATTTACACATTGGGGAGTATATTCTAAGCTTCATTTTGTTACAATTTTATATATAATAAATATTTACAGAAAATATGACCGCATTTAAGCCACTATCTCATTTCATATCAATTTTATAGTCCAATAACGAACAAAAGAAACGTTAAATTGGTTTATTCGTTAATTTTCCTTTTTGAATCACTTTTAGCACATGTGAATTAACTCAATCCAGATTTACTATTTAAAACAGATTCCGTAAACTTCCAAACGAATAGAGAAAATCCAATTCAGTTATTGTTTAACTGTAGGCTAAAGCACGAACCATGCTACTGTTAGATCCCTAAACTTTAAGCTATATCAATAAAATTACACCATAAATTAATTATATAATAATGTGACTTGCAAATTGTAGTTTATCTTCAATTTTATGCTCTTTCATTGACAGTAAAAATCTTTGAATTCAATTTATATGATTCAGTAGGGTATGATGACTAAGCCTAAATCTTTGCATACCGTTTCTCCAAATTCACTTTTCCTTGACTATTTCTCTTACAATAAAGAGCAGAGAGAATCTGAAGGAGATCTCTTCCCTACCGTTGCCTGAAAACAACACTTATTTTTTTTCATTACACATGGCTCATTAAGTGAGGGGAATGCTGTGAAAAGCGTATAACGTTCTGTTACTTCCAAAAGTACTCAATTTTAACACCATCTGCAGAATCATTAACTTCCCTCCGAGACCACTTCGCGCCCATAGCCCTGGACTGAAAGCGCACAAAGCACTTTTTATGTCCTTCCACCTCCGGAATGGTAGTTTTTAACCATCTTTCAACACTTCTAATGGCCTCTTGAAAATGGCTGTGGTCACTTTTTTTTCATTGACCTCTGTTCTCTGGGCTGTTAATTGACATTCCCTTCCAAGGCCGACTTGCTCTCTATTTTTGGAAACTTACAGCCGTTAGAAAATATTTCTAAAAGCTATTTTCAAAAACTCGAGTTGTTTAAAAAATAAAATATCAATAGAGACAATTTTCTAATTGTAGCACAGTCAGATATCAATAAATCATTTAACTGAAACGTCAACAAAGAAAATAACAGGAAAAGCAAAATAATACAATTAATTTGTTAACCATAAAACATAACACCAGCAGAAACAATCACATCATGATGAATAACGGTTTTAGTTAAGCTGACACGACTACTGATGGTAAAAATGAGCTTTAGGTTCCCTACTTGGCGAGTTTTCAAAATTACACATGCCATGGCGAAAATTCTACCGCTATTTCAAAGTGAAACTTAATTAGAGACCAATGAAAAAGCTAAAAGAAAAGAGTAATTAATGAGCATGCGTGGAAAATAGCATAAAATTAGCGAGTTGGTGAAGTAGGGGACCTAAAGCGCAAATTAACCTCACTGATTATTAGCAGCAAGTCAACAATTTTGACAGAAGTGAATTAAAACTTATATTTAGTAGCAGTAACTAACAATTCACGAAAGATAAGTCAATAACACAAGTAATTTTCATGAAAGCAAGAGTTTATTATTTGATTTTATTATGTCTGTTATATTACATATCCAATACGCCTGTCTTTTTATATGCTAACCAAAACCGCTAAACATGGGCAACCACTTATAATTTTCAAAGATTAAATCGTTACCTGAGCTGTATTCTTCTCTTTCAATTTTCTTATCATACTAGCAAAAGGATATTAAACCCTATAAATGTTATGGGATGTGTATGTCTTAAAATTCAAATGATGTATGGCAGAGTCAGGTATTGAATTTGTTATTTTTTGAGCAGAGAATGAGAATACTTCCACACTTGAATATAGAAAACTGAATTTTAAAAATCAAAGTTATAAACATAATAAACATTAAACGCTGATTTTAATTTCTTACGAGTTACATGAAATTTAAAAATCATAAAACTTTTACAATAACTAATGTATTGAATATTTATCATTATTTTATTAAAATACGGCATAATTAAATTTGAAATTTAGTTTCGCTTTTGTGCCGACATAGTAGTTGTTAAAGAAGTCTGTATGTTATAAATACATTTTATTTAACGTGGCCAACAACAGAAGACTTCAGTGACACAGCTCGACTGGTAATCAATCATGTATGTGTGAGTGTGAAATAAAACATCCATAATATTTTCAAGTTTTTTTTTTTTTTTTTTTTTTTTTTTTTTTTAAGAAAAAAAATTAAATTTAACTCTTAACTTTTAATTTATAATGTTCCCATCCATATTTTAACCTCATTGAATTGTAGACGTAAGGAAACTGAACCATACTCTTGCTATTGGTTAATAACGTTTATCAAAATATGAAAAATATTTGATACTGAGTTATATTGAATGATTTTAATTGTTTTAGGTAAAACATTATTTTGAATGTTTTACCTAAAAACATTACCAGAAAATGGTTATGTAATCACATAACTCTTTTCTGATTTAAATGAGATACTCTGTCACTTTGGCAACGTACATTCATCAATTTCAATTCTAATCCTGTATACTTATGTTTTTCTTAATTATTCTGTATTAAACTTCATTCTATTGTTCAAGCATTAAGATCAAAAAAGAATGAAAAGGCTTATAGCGCAATAAAAAATTTTATAAATTATTTTTTTAAGGCACCATTTCTTTAAAAAGTGTCATAATGAGGGAATGGATTCATATTACTATTATATTCCGCAAGATTTTTACAACCAATGAGTACTGCAATTAATTTTTACTTAAATTAAGTTTTATATCATACAATTACATAAGGACTTTTATGGTGTAAAACTACAACAATACTTTTCTTAGATTGTAATCGTAATGTGTATCCAGTATCACATTTTTTTTTCTCATTAAAAATTAAAATCGTAAAACATGTCTCACGCTCATATAACTGGGCTTACTATAAGCTAGAAGTAAAAATGCACTTTTTGAAATGACGGTCCTAAATTCAATCTTAAATAATATTAAACAATAGGAAACGTATGTCACGTTTTATACTTCCCTTGTTGTTGGCTAAAAAATTTTCCGGGCTTCATTCTTTGCAAAAAGCAAATAAGGGGCAGGATGTATGAAATAACTCGAAAAGCAAAATGCTCGGAATGGCAAAAAAAATCTTACAAAAGTTTTCTGATGTTAAGATATTTGTTACGCATTGTTGTTAAGACAAGGTAAGGCAGCGAGTAGCTGTCAATACTTCCTTTTTACCCTTAGGATCAATAATTGTTAGTGGACCGTTTTTTATCAAGGTTTTTTGCTGGTAAAATTTTTTCTAGCATTTTTATAATTGCAGTTTTTTTCTCACTAAAATAAAATAAGAATTGTGATCACTCGATCTGTGACTTCCTAAGCAACTTTTTTGAGTGTCCTTGTTAATAAATGGACCTGTTTTTGAGTGAGATAATTAACTAAAACTCGCTTGTTTTTAGTACATGAAATTTTACATTCAGCAAGGTATTTTTCTGAGAAGTATTAATGAATGATTGAAATTTAGTTATAAGTAATTTTTTCCTAATTAATCATATCGATTCTTCTTTAAGCAAACGTATTATTTCAGAAATCTAACCACCAGTGTTTACAAAATTCATTTCATATTTTTTAGATTAAAAATGAAAATGAATTTAACCATTAGATTTTTTTTTTAAATCAAACTCTTATTTTTTCAGAAATAACTTCTTTTTTAATGTTATTTTGCGAGTATACCCGTGGGAAATATGTTAGATTTAAGAATCAATCTTCTTGGAAGAGATAGAAACGGCATTTGCAAACCGTTACGCATTTTTAGCTAAGTTTGGAATAAAAGGGGTAACATTCCATTTTCCAAGAAAAAGAAAGAAAAATCAGCTTCAAGCGGCGCAAAAGCATCTCCTTGAAGAAAAGAAGAAAGCGAAGATGCTGTTAAGAGATAAAGAGATGTTTTTATCTGCGAGAAAAGAGTTATTACAGATGAGGTGACGGTTGTCATTGTGTGAGCCGGGTATCCGGGGTCAGAGGTGGGTGTTCTCCGAGGAGAAAACTCGACCCCGCTCATATGCGACCTTCTCCCTCTAGCCCACAAGAACATGGAAAGGTGGATCCTTTTATGTGAGACGTCATGTGACTCACGTTGTTTGTTTGGTAGCCAAGATCGTTTTCTATCTCCAAAATCGTTTTCTTTGTTGTAATTGCTCATATTCGAAAATCGTTTTACCCTTGTTGCTTTGGGAGTTTCGCTTTTTTTCTTTTTACACTCAAGGCCATTGAGGGGGTGGGGAACACAAACAGACATTCCCACAAAATCATACATCGGCATATGAATAATAGCTATTTTAGTTTTACTTCAGCCATGCATGGTAAATAACAGATTATGCAGCCATTAAAGATTGGGTATAAAAATTACATAGCATTTATATAAGTAATATTTCAATTTATCATAATTATCTTAATTTTGCACTATATTAAAATTAGTGCTTGCAGAGTATTAATATACTCAATTATTATGCTGATTAATATGTTTTTTAATGTTAATAAAAATAATAACGTGAAGAGAAATTTGGAACAAATACTTTACATTGGAATAAAGATGTGAATTTAAATTAACAAATGTCTTTTCCATAGATTATGCTTTAATTTTTAAGAAATTTTATCACTAAAATTCAAAATATAAATTTAAATTTTGATCAGATTATAAGAGTTGCATCTAGATACAGCTGGATTTTAGATAGAATGTGTGGAAACATATTCCGAATTGCAAGAAAACTCTGAGTGAAAAGAAAAAGGGAAAAAAAAAAGAATAAAAATAAGAAAATAATTAAACACATTTTTTACGGTAATTACTTCCAATTAAAATTACAGAAGTCCGGAACAAAGTTCTCTTAAATATTTGCTCTTATTTTTATTTATTTAGTTATTTATTTTTTTAGAAATTTCTTTCGAGTTTTTTCTTTTTCGAGGAATTGATGTATGAAGGAAAAAAAAATAAATAACTGGCCAATGTCTTCGGATCTGTTGGCCTTTGTAAACGGTGATTCCGATGCAAATAAGAGTTGGGGATGAGGAAAAGCTAAGCTGAAACTTCCCGTAAGTCATTCAAGTGTTTCGAGTTTCTGTTCTTCGGAGGGAGAGGAGAACATCAAACCAATGAAAGAAGAAAATGTGAAGGAGGTTAAGGCGAGTCGACGGGAAAAGCCCAGACTTTTCTCCCATTCCCTCTAGCATTAAGCTCTCCCACGATCCTTCACTTTCACACTCCGCTACACCCCCATGGACATCTGCTCTCCTGGATTTTATATCTAATCTTTCATCCACGGTTTGTCGGCTTTTACCTCGCTTGATCCGCTACGTCACCCCCACGGGAGGAATTTTTTGATGAATGTGGATTCTCGCGTCGGTTGGAAGTTTCTGCGCTCACCCCTTTGAGAGGCTCGTTTTTAAAAACTTCCCAACTCGGTTTCATAGCTTAAACTTAATATATTTATTTTCTAGAAGGTCTTTGTGGCCTGTGTCAAGTGCCTGCAAAGTTCTGAAAGATTCAGACGGTACTCATGTTTAAACTGATGCATTTTTCTTAGGATTACCATTTTACATAGGCTACATTGTTCTTAAATTTGAGGTAAAATAATAAAGATAAAATTTAAAAAAGATACATTTCTTTATTAAATATCATGCTAGAACTAAGATCTCGCTGATGTTTAGGAAAAATGTTTCTTTTCTTATTGTTACAGATTATAAATGGGACATCAAGAATTTCAATTTAATGAAACAAAACAGCACGAATTTGGAGGAATGAATTAAAATAAATTAGCGTTTCAGAAAAAATATATAAATGAAACGATACAGAATAAGCGGAGCGGAATAATTTGTTATTAAAAACAATTATATGCATAAAAGAAAATGATTTGGACAAATGTATTAAATCCTCAGATTTAAAGTATGTAGATGAAAAAAATTATTTCGTAAAAAAGTGGAAAAAATTAATTTTAAAATCGAAGAGTTTTCAAATTTTTTTGGTTGGGCCATATATTTTATAAGTAGCTTTGCTAAAAGAGCTTAACTATTTTCCTTCGTGATGTTTGATAATTGGATTACACATGATGAGATGCATGAACAGACAATAAATGACTATTAGAATAAAGTGGGTATTATTGTGTGACTAATAAATCATGTCACATCTTCCCCTATGTTTATTTTTATGATATTACACCATTAAAATATATATTATTATCCATTTGGTTGTTTAAAATACTCTTATTTAAAATGTTTAATTGCTGAATTTTGACAAGAACGTAGAAATTCTTACTGAACAAAATCTTGCTTAAACTAGATCAGTAGTACCCACATGTATCCACTCAAAAGAAAAAAAAATAACATGTTATGGATTGTTAAAAAAAACAATAACAGGTATTCATTAATGAGCATCAATCTTGGTCTTTTTATATATACTACTTATCATCATCTGGTTTAGTTGTCCCTTGACCTATAAGAGGTAGGGTTGATAATTTTACTTATAATTTAACATCACTCTTGAACTTCAAGATTTTGATCAAAAAGGTATGTGCAAAAATCGTTGACAATCGAGAACATCTACCTATACTTCCAAAGTTCAAGAGATATATTTCTCTTATTTTTCAAATTTTTTGTAAATGTATCTTAACCAATCATAGAATTAAAAAAAATTATAATTCAATAAAATTTAATTTATAAAGCGTTAGAGAAAGCCAGGATTTTATGAAGTCATTCCGACATGTGTTTCAACAATTAATTAAGAAATATGATTAAAGACCATTTAATATTTATTTTACATACATCTTTAAACTAAGTTAGTAAGTTTGTTCGTTAGTGTATTTGAAATGGGGAAAGTTTTAATGAAATAAAAACAAACAGATCTATTTTTAATTATTCTTTTATCATTCCCTATGATGAATATTTTTTAATCCTTTCAACTTCCAAAAACATTAATTCTACTAATTTGGATTTCCACTGAGTTAAATCAACCAATATTGAAACTGTACAATAATTTTGTTAATAAAATGAAAAACACTACAAGATATTTGATTTTGCTTCGAAGAAGACCACTTTAAGAAGCACGTTTGCACGTTAAGAAGGTGAAAAGATTGCGTGTGTGGATTCTATTGATTTTGATGAAAAAGTAAGGGCGAGTCTAAATTTGCCTAAATTTTCTTCAATTATGTTATATGAGATGATTTTTTAAACTACTTGAAAATAGTGTTTGTGCTTTTCTACTTCAATTAGTGGGCGTTGTTTATCGCCCATTAAACATAAAAAAGTAGGAGGGTGTAATTCCCTGCTGAAAAAAAAACTTCTTTATTGTACCAAACTCATTGTTCATTCAGTCGATTGATATGTTCCATGCTTAAAGATTAGAAGTATGTATAATTTAAGACTAAGAGTACGGATATTTCTTTAGAAGAAGAAAATAACACCTATTAAATACTTATGCATCTTTCACTACATCGGCCTCAGCCTAAATAGTTGAAATTACATCCAATGGTCTCGCATCAGTTGTTGCCAATGTCTGTAGAGATTTTTTTGCGCCCACACCCAAGCGATAACATACTGACCCCAAAAATCGTTTTCACTTATCATTATTACTCTTATGCCTTTTTTTATTATCTTCTCTTTTACTAAAATAATAGAATTTTTCATCTCATCATTGCTGGCGAGACAATGAAAAAAAAAATATCTACAAAAACATTCATCCGTACCAAATCAAATAAAAAGCACTAGAAAACTCAGCAGGGACACCGCACCACTGAAGTGAAGAGAAGAAAGAATATAATATTTTTCCACCCAATTAGCGACCTTGGCCTGATTTTTGGCGCCATTGGCAGGTAACATGTCGCTACCGTTGTTCGAATGAAACGTTTTCTCGCCGAAAAAACAAAGCTTTTGGCAGAACAATTGAGTAAAAAAGCTACTGGTTAGTGTTTTTCGTTACGTAATTAAACGGCCGTGTTAACGCCCATCTTAAAAGAGGGTGTGCGATTAACTGATTGACAAGAGAGTGCATGAGCGAAAGTTGTTTCATCGGAATGTAATCACTCAACAACAATTTAATATGATTTCACCAGTTTGCAATAAAGAAATGGCTGAAATTAATAAATTTGATTGAAAGCACCACCTTACATGCCATTAAACTAATTCTGAATAGCAGTTGGAACAATGTTCGCTTCGTTTCTGTATGATGGATTGATTGATTAACTGATTGAAATGGGGATTCGGAAGCAAGAATTCTATTGTAAGAGAATTTCTATCGGCAAGGTTTCTTTTTTAATGCCAGGTATTCTAATAATATGGAAATTGATCAAATGAATAATCAATGAATACAATATGTTGAATTAAGCTCAGTTCATTTAGCAACGTTTAATGCATTTCAAGGATGTTTTAACTATTATTCAAGGAATCGGAATTTTTTAACCTTTTTCATGTTCAATGATTTATTTATTTAAATTATCAAAGTTCAGAATGAAAATGATTTGTTAAGAATCATTATTATTTGCATATTACGTGCAGTTAATACATACTCAACAATATCATTGTTCGATTTTTTTTTTTTTTTTTTGAAATTTAAACATAATTCGTTCATTTTACTTATATTTCAGAGTTTAATTTAAAATTGTGTTTTTAGCTTTTTATAATTGCTCCTATAAAAAAGAATGGCCTTCTACATTGTACTTTAAAGTTTTTTTGAATAGATTATGTATTGTAATTGAATGCAAACCAAAATTATTTTTGAAAATAACTCTAATGGGTATATATCGTTTTGAATAGCAATATAAAAATCACACACACATAACGTGTTAATAAACTTATTAGTCCTTAAAAGAATCCTTTAAATTAATTCGTAAAAAGAATTAAGGTTATGTGCAATTTTGTCCTAAGGAACCATGTCTACAAAAAAATTATTTTTACACATTTTTATAAACTATCCTACTAGATCCAAAATTTTAAAATTTGGAATAATCTTAGAATAAAATAGTACAAAATATACTTAAATATATATTTTGTACCATTTTATTCTAAGATTATATTAATAATAGAATAATAATAATAGCATTCAAAATATCTTGATTAGAGAAATGATTATTTTATTTTAAATTCACATTTTCTAATTTGTAAAATATACTTAAATGTATATTTTACAAATTAGAAAATGTTAATTTAAAATAAAATAATAATTTCTCTAATCAAGATATTTTGAATGCTATTATTATTATTTTGTGGTATTAAAATAAATTTTGTCAAAGTAAGATCTCTGTATTCTTTTACGATTAATATGATCGTAAGAGAAACTAATTTGTAAAATACATGATATTGAGTCAAGTTCTCATTTTCACTGGTCAGAAAATTTCAGAAAGATCTTCCAAATAAGTTTTTCCAAAAAAGATAAATCACATTAATTAAAAATTTGAATGTATTAAATAATTTGAATGACCAGAAGTAAGAGGCTCACAACGAAAATTCGATACAAATTTTTCTCATCCAAAATTTGTAACAAAAATTTTTCATTTTAAATTATTAAAAAGGACTTGAATCAGGTTTCTCAAGAGATCAAGAAATGCAGGAAACTTATGTAGTTTAACATAATCATATAATTGATAACGCAAAATAATAAGCAAAACATTTTTAAATTTTTTCAATTTCACGTTGCATTTTAATTTTGTCCAAAAACTTTCTAACTTCTCAATAAAAAATGGAAATTTAAACGTGATTAATTTTTTTTCAGTTATCTTTAAAATTTGTATTTATAGATGCTTTTTATTGTAAGTTCTCAAGATTGAAGATTGTAGAATATTGTAAGTATAAATTACGTGGCTTTTTTTGAAGAATGAAAAAGTTTCTTCTAACATAGCATTTACAATTACTCAATTTACTTTTGGGAATTGCGTTACAAAACTTTGTATAAAATGCATCTGGAGGAAGCAAATACTTCAGTTTATTTACATTGTGGTTTATTTCCTGACTTGTTTCGAAAATAAAATTTTTCGATTATCTAAAATCTAGTTACCCTCATTTGTATTTGATAAGCACCAAGTTAAACATTGTCGCCAAAGACATGTAACATGCAATTTGCTCGAAATAAACTCGTTATGGTAGACGCTATGCATCCACCTTTTGTATTGTGTCCAGTCCAGGGGATAAGGCATCTATTGTTTTTGGAGTAAGCAAGCCAACTAGATACAAGCAATTGCTCCACGCCTAAACTGGCGCAGCAAAGGGGACAAAAAAAGAACGTTTTAATACAATTTAAACTTCCAATTCCGACCTCGGAGAACTTCATTTGTGTTGTGAGAGGTCCTGAGGTCAGAAGCCCACGCCCGCGGTAAAAACAAAATGGCGAGTTTTAATAGTTTCATCACAGTGCTCCATTGTCTTCCAAGTCCTCCATTGTTGAGTCCAGCTAAAGGAAAAGGTTTAACCTCTTGCTCATTAAACGAGAGCAAGGAAGGGTTAATTTCCATCCCAGAATTGTCTCAGTATAGGCAAGAGGAGGAAGTTTAATTTCCTTATCGAGAAATAATCACGGGCATTTAGAAATGGTGCGGAACTTTGTTCCAAAAGAGGAAATAAACGAAATCGAATATATTCGCACGTGAACGTTCGGAACTCCGAATATTTTATGATCAGTTACGAAACAAACTAATAAAATTTTATAATTGTTAATATTACTATTTAATAGGGTGACGCAAAAATTTAATAGCTGACAAATTTTTATTTATATTCAATGCAAACTAATGAGTGCATTTTTTAGAACGAACAAGGTATTTGGAATACAGAATACCTTCTATTTAAGTGAGGTGTATGCATATTCAATAGTGTTATTTGTTCAATAAACTTAATTTCTCACAAATTTGTCACCATATTGACATGGGCAAATGCTTTGGGTGTCAGATAAAGAATTCCATTTGCGAATATTCGAGATTTATTAATTATTGTTAATTATTAATATTTTGTAATGTATAAAAAGAAAATAAGATCAAGAGTCATGAAATGTTGCTTTTTATGGAATGATAGCTATCAGTTTATCATCGGAATATTATTTTTTCTTCATATAAGGAAATTATGTGAACAACCCAGAACAAATGATATATTAGAAATGAATTATTTCTGCACATTTTGTTTATGTTTAGTTATTTTATAGTAGTTATAGTTATGTTTTCTAAATAAATAAAAATACAGTTTAATTATGGTACTTGAGAAATTTAAATAATTTGCTTAATACGAAGCACAAACGTCCGAAGCAGAAATCGAATTCATTAATTAGATATTTCTTCAGCGTTTAAATGATACTCTTTTACATGTTTCGTTTTTTATTATTTTAACAATGCTTCGTATTTTGATCATTTTTATTTCGTGACTTCAATTATTCTTTAAAATATTTTTCAACAATTTGAAAATATTTACATTATCTTTTTAGTTCAAAAATGTTTATCTTCGGTGAACTTCGAATTTATCTTAATTTAATATCACCATAGGATATTGGAATCAATGTTTTATCTTCATTTTAGTATTTTTAACTTCTCGTGCTTTCATAAACAAGGGAATTATCGGTTAAAACAATCTAACGAGATTGGAACTGAGTTTTTATTCCAGTATATTTCTGTCACAACAATCTGATCATTCTCGTATTCCTGAGTTCGTGCAAAATTCTAATATAAAAGTTATTACTGCTCTAAATCAAGATAGTTTATTTTACAATTCTTCTTTCTCTCTCTTAAGTCAATGCAATTTGACCTATGCACCTACTTGTCTGGGGAAAAGAAGAAAAGAATAATTCTGTCTGTGTGCCCGGAACAACCCTGTTTTCTTAAATTTCTTCGAAGAAAAAAAAAAAAAAAAAGGCATGGGAGCGTTGGGGTGGTGTTCGAATTGAAGCCAGAAGAAATTTAAGAGCTCTCTGACAAAGGGTCAGATCAGAGCCTGTATTTACACTTCCGGGAAAGGAATCGTCTTATTCCTTTCCTAGAAAGGAAAGAATAAGAAAAATGCTTTGCACTCTGGGAAAGTTTTCCGAGAAATAAAATTTAAGTAAAATATTCTCAATACTTCTTTTGGATCACTGGGTGTGTTTGTGTCTGATAAATACTTTAATGGCGAGGTGTGGCTGTGGGCATTACTAGTTAAAAATTTCAAAACAGAGAAAAGCTTTTCAAGGATTTCGGTGGCTTCAAGGGACAGTTGAATTTTTTTCTCTTTTAAATAAATAACGCGATAATTATCTCTTTCCCCCGCTTCTTGTTTTATTTTAATTGCAGTGAGGCAACAGCAAAAAAGCTTGACGAAAGTCAAGGTCTGATATTTTAGTAATTTGGTACAGTTGAGAACTCCTTATTTTTGATGAGGTTTCTTAATTCTGATTTAGATTTGACTGTGTTGAAAGGAATTGCCATTTAATTCCACTGATAAAACGAAGATATTTACTCGAATTATTGTCTGAATCTGTCAAATTATCATAATGTGCTTGTGGTGTTAAGCTACTATAATCAAAATTTTTAATCTTTCCGAAAAGGAAAATAATTTTTAATTTGATTGAAAAATTGTTCAATTAATGTAAAATTATACATCATCAAATCAATATGAAAACTGTAACCACGAGAAATGTCAAAATCTTATTCTTCATTATCCAAATGAATACGATTTAACAAATCCTGATTGAAAGTAAATAGTCCACAGTCCAACACACTTTGCTATAGAATGATTTATTTAAGAATATAATTTTAACATTATTGAAACTATTAATGATATTTTCTCTGATTTCTATGCATTTCCTGTTTATTGTAATTACAGAATAATTAATTTTTTAAAGGGATTGTAAAAACAGCATTGGTAAAAGCATCACATTGTTAAAAATTTTAATTTAAACACGTAAATATATGCTTGTCTGTGACTGACGATTGATGCATATCAAATGTACGTTGTTAAAATGCTCTTTTCAATGTTTTAATATTCATATAAAATATATTTGATTTTACACATGTTACTTATTGCCTCCAACTATCTTTTTCTGCTATTTATGTTACAGAATATAGCTCATATTTTTTATTTTAATTTCTGCTGGAGTTGATTCTAATATATAATTTTTTTCGCTTCTCTACTCTTTTAAGTACCTCAAAATAAAAAAATAATATTATTTTTAGTAATTTGCATTATATTCATTATGATCGCAATTCTTTTCAATACATTTTGATATTACCGTAAACTTGCAAAACATTTTATTTTTTTATAATAAATGCATATAATTTTGTGGCTTTATATTAAGTGATTTTTAGTCAAATATATATATTATGAGAAAATAGTAATGACCAAATCAAGAGTATTCTTATAATTAGAAATTTTCTGTCATTCTTTTCCCAGAGTAAGTCAAGCCTTTTTAGTTTTTTTAAGTAACTTAAAAAAAAAACCTAGCAACCATTCGAAATATTCTTAATAGATATAAAATTCCCCAAATAGCTGATCATGAACAACTACATCAAAATTAAAAATTGAGACTAATGCCCACCATGACTATTCTGTTTTAAAATTTTAACGAAGAATAAAATTGTATTTCATCAGACTGTAGCTAAGTTGTTGTCAATAACAATTTAAAATATTCAATACTCAACGAAAATATCGTTGGTATATTTTATAATACAAGGATATATGTAATTCTGTGTACTTAAAGGAGTAAAAATAAGGATCTATTTCGACTCACGTAAAAATTTAAAATCATGTAAATCAATATCAATATAATCATCGTAAAAAAAAACAAATCATGTTCTAACATTAATCATTATGTTTGCCATGGTGATACTCCCCCCCCCAAATCAGTACATCTGACCCTATTTAAATTTGGATTAAATATATATTTTATAGAGTGTTACATAAATGCTTATAATGTCGAAAGCATCTCTTCATAGAAAAATTTCATAAAAATTTAAGTTGGTTTCATTTTAGTTAAGTAAGGTTTCAGGCGAATATATTCACACACACACATAAAAATTATTAATAAAATTATAATCCAAAGATAAGTGTCTTCTATGAGAAAGGTAATTTTTATAATCTGCTTAATATGTTCGTGGTGCTTAAAAATTTGCTGTTCCAAGAAAAATATTGAATTAATTCTTTAAGTTATGTCCTTTATTTGTTGTTATTATAAAAATTAGTTTTCTCTGAAATATATTATTTCAATATTAATCACCGTAATTTCCATAAGAAAGAACGCTGCAACCTAAACATCTCACTTAAGGAGAAAATTGCTAGAAAACAATTTAAAATTTCACAGAAATACCGCATCAACTTAAATGCTCACTATTTTAAATTATAGTGGATTTGTTGCGCGTGCGCGTGAACATCGCGTAAAACCTTAGCTTATATGTTATAATTTATGGGTATGTGTAAGAAAAATGCATAAAATGAAAACCTTCATTCAAAAATAAATTACAGAGCAGAGATTGAAATTAATCTTATTTTCACGAATAAATTTTTATTAAAAAAAAAAGGAGAATACTCAAAATACCAAGTGCGGAAAATACTCAAATTATACAATAAAGAATATTACAGCTACATATTAAAATTAAAACATTTAATTTTTGCTATCAAAAATGATTCCAAAAAACCTACATATTATGTGAAAGTACATTTTATGTGAAACTAATTTTGCTCTATCCGAATGCAAAAGATATGGCATATTTTGGACTACACATTTGTGTCTAAATGCACCAAGTTTATCAGGGCGTTACATGCATTTTTTGCTGTACATTCTTTATCTAGAGATATAATTTCTGAGTATTCATTTGTATTCAATCCTTATATATTTATTAATAATACTTTCTCCAATTCCAAATGCGTAATACATTCTTTCTCAACCAATTTGCAAACTAATATATTCTTATTTTTAAAAAAGCTTTCTGGCATTCCTTCCAGAATTTATGACATTTTAAAGTTTTGCATTTATGATCATTAAGAATTCCGTTCTTTGAATTATACTGAATTTGGCTGTTTGCATCAGATACAAGTAAATAACTGTCAAGTTATTGGTTTTCGGCAGTCTACTTTTTATCTTGAAAGTATGTTATTCTAAATAAACTGTGAAGTGAGCAGAAATATTATCTAATGTTCTATAGAGTTGTTTTTCCTGCTCGATCTAATATATTTAAATATGTCTTATTTGTGATACATTTAAAGCAAACTGTCAAAATTTTTAATCAATTAATTAAACTTATTTCAAAAACATCTTAAGAAATAAACAATTAAAAAGACAGGCATTTTACATGCAAGTGTAATTGAATTTAAGACGTAAGATTACCAAATTATTTTTGTAAATGAAATTTATGGTGATGTTTAAAAAAAATTTAATGATTGTGAAAAGATCACCAGAGGGCATTGCGCGAGACTGTGTTCCAATCATCAAGATTTTTCAACGTGATTTTGCTCTAGAGGCAACATATCAAATAATTAAGTTCTGAGTCTTATCTATTTTACCAAGCAGAGGTCTTAATTCTGTTGCTGGATCATAAATTTAGAATTTTTCGACAAAGACTGGAAATAAATCTGAGGAAAATGAATCACTTGACACATACTGCAGATGTAATTGGACGTAAAAACGTATACTAGCTAAATATAATTGCAGTCAATAGTTTCTTATCTACTCTAATAGAATTTTAACGAACTTTCCACATAGGTCTGAAAAGTCGCCAAACAACCAGCTTCACGAAAATACGTAACTGATTCGAAAAAATAAAAAAATCAAAAAGAACAGTTTCATGTACAAGATTATTAATAATATACCCTATGGGAAAAAGAAAGCTCTTTTATAAAGTCAGTCTCCCTTTTCAGTCAGTATCTTTCACAATGGAAGTTTATAATCGATCATTTTCGCTTCTGAATCTCTCTTTCATCAGCTGTTTCTATGCGTTTCATTTTCAATGGGATTATTACCTCAGGCTTCAATGGGTATAAATTTCCTGGGATCGTTAGACATGTTACTTAATGGATGTTTTAAAAATCTTTTCTGATTTATTTATTTTTCTCAAACTCTTTCTCGCCATTCATTAATTTCTTGCCCTCTCGTGAACTGATTCTGTTTGTTTTAGTTTATCCGATTTTTTTCTTCAAATGGCACTGAAATTGATATCTTTATTTATTTGTTCTTCTTGAGATATGATCTGATAATTGAAAAATAAGGTGACGCGTAACCTTTCAGCTGAATGGGGGATCTGGTTAAATTCGAAGAAAGAGTCCATTTCAATAGATGAATTTAATTCTTCTAGATACCATTAATTTTCAAATGATGTAATGGATGATTAGACGTATTTTCATTGCTCAATAAGGAATAAATGGTTAAATGATAAAAAGTATTGTGTTAGAAAATATGCACATAATATGTGAGTATGACTGAGACTAACGTTTTTCGAAAGATATGTAGTTTGTGCATGAAAAGTACTAACCAAAGCTTGTGAAACAACAATTCAAGGAAAAACAACTTTACGGTATTATAAAATGGTAATGTATACATTACACTTGACTTAAGATAAAATAAATATGTTGTTGTTGTTTCTTATTTCAGCTGGTTAGCCATGAGGTTAAACTAGATTTATGAAACCATGTACTTATAAAAAGTCCAAAACAAGAACAGGACTTTCAAAACAAGCGTTATTTTTTCAAGTCTTAATCACGAAAACAGATGAGGAGGATTAAAATGTGTGGTATTCCATTTCTTATACATGGAGATTTTGTATCCTTGGTCAATTCTAAGGCACTTCAGATATCCACCTTAAAGCTATCTGTTGTACATGACAAATTTTAAAAGTTACAGTTCCTCTTGGTTACCTGCCATATGCTTCCTGGTTGCCTCCTGGTGCAAACAGAAACACTTAAAGATTGCTGCTGGTTGCACCTCTTGGTTGTTTGTATTTCCACTGTCGGGAGAGAACACTAAAATGAAGCAATGATAGATTTGACTTCTTAGGAGATCTCCAGAAAAGTCAGGGTGAAAGCCATTAAATTCCCTTCCTTTACCAAGGTATCAGCTACTTTATTCTCACTAAGGCCAGAGTGTGAAGGGATACTTGGCAGATGTAAGTAATGGCAAGATGAGAGCCTTTGTAACAAGCCTAGAACAGAAATCGAACCCCTGACACAAATACGAGATCAGATTTGGAAGTAGAAAAATATATACAGTAACCCTTAGAAAAATGATATTTCGATCATAATTTACTAAACTATCTATACATATTGTAATTCAAATAATGATAATTAGTATAAAATCTCTTCTAAACAGTATTAAGTATAGCTAGAGCTTCGAAGAGTTCTGAAGCTTTACTGGCAATTTCTTTGTTAAAATTAATGTTTTAAAACTTAAACTTTGCAGCTATGATTTTTTATTGATCTGTAATATTAACATAAAAGTTATGTAACTGCAAGTAATTCTTAAAAAAGGTGAATAGGAATATAAAAGTTTATAAATTTAAACTGAGACCGGTAAAGACAATATAGATAATGAAATTGCTTAGGAGTTGTTTATTGAATTTCGCCTTTATTAAATATACTATTTCTCATTAAAATAACTGCACCAAGAAAAAATACAGGCAGCAAAATTAAGTTTATTAGACAAATATATTATACAGGAAATAGCTAGGGATAAAATACTCAAGAAGCTTAGAAGCATAGATCTTGATAAATCATTACCCAGAACAACCAATTCATGCAGCAATAATAGCACTTGGGTTTTAAGTCAAAAAGGGATAGGATGAGACGCATAAGTGCAAATTCCACAGTTGTAACTTCCGCATGGTGACAAGGGACTCGTTTGATAAACACTGACCAAGTGCTTTTGATTGGGGAAAGCACCAATGAATGTGTTAATAAATGTGCACCAATGAATGTGTTAATGAATGTGCATCAATGAATGTGTTAATGAATGTGCACCAATGAATGTGTTAATGAATGTGCACCAATGAAT
>JAPDSC010054931.1:23241-47637 GCA_026290005.1 Latrodectus geometricus
AATGAATGTGCACCAATGAATGTGTTAATGAATGTGCACCAATGAATGTGTTAATCGGAGTAACAAACGAACATTTTCTGTATCAAGGAGGATCCGTACCTTACTAGCAATATGTGGTTCTGCATTATTTTGCTGAAAAGCCACAACTTATACTAAAGATAGAACTACAAATCTTAATGCAACACAAATATAACGATCTCTGATCAAAATGCCACCAATGTGAACGAGAGGTAACTGAGATCTATATCCAATATACCCCATAACACCCCTCCGTTGTTGGGTCACTATGAAGATTTCAAATGCTTTCAGTCAATGTGGGTTCTCCATGAGCCGCCAAACATCATAATGCTGTAATAAAAAAAGGCATTAGTCAAATAACATGAAGTCAGACCATTTTTACGAGCAAGTTCATCATTAGTTACGTCACTGAATGACTTGCTCTCAGTGGTGTGGCGTCAAATGTATCAAAGATTATGCTTGCCTAATTGGCAATTCACATTTTTGCAAAATACCATCTATGCAGATATGCCATTTTTTTAAATCCCTGCTCATGATATGTCTCTATTATCCATGAAGGGCATATAGATAACATGTCACGTTTTTGTTACTAACGAACAGCTGAGATCCATTATGACGTTTCATATAATCAGCAGTAATCTAGTGATTTCATATTCTGCATAGTTTCATCGATAATTGTTTTGTTACATTATTATTATATTGTTACATTATAAACTACAATATCTGTAAGGTACAATTTTACTGCTAACACAGTAAGAAATGCGTTGTTAAGGATATTTAATTCATATATGAGGCATCACACCAACTTGTCACCAAACTACAAAGTTTGAATGCAACTTTAGCTTGAGAAACCTACTGAATAATTTCTTTAGTAAGCATATTGAAGATATCATTAGTGACACCTATTTTATATGAAAGTGTTGAAGAGTTATGGTTAACTTTATGATTCATAAAATATATTTTTTATTAACAAATTTCCTCTAGATACCATCACTATAAAAATTTAGTCAATGTATACATTTTCAGTTAGATTTCATTATTAATTCACTTTGTCGAGGACTCTTTACATGTATTTTATATTCACTTTGTCGAGGATTCTTTATATGTATTTATTCTTTATATATATTTTATAATTAATATCTTTATATGTACGAGGATTCTTTATATGTATTTTATATATGTATTTATATGTATTTTATATAATATTGTCATGGATTCTTTATATGTATTATATGTATTTTATAGCCAAGTAATTAAAAGAGATTATGTATGTTTATAGTTTTCACAGTATGTGAAATAATGACACGTCATTTAATAGACTTCATATACCCCTGATTCTGAAAATATCTGAAAATTGCATTTGTTTTATTACCATAACATAGTTTTTATTTTGATATTCCATAACGTGAAAAAATTCAGTTTCCATTTATGATAAGAAATACATCATATTCAATCGAATATTGAGAAAAATAAGCATACTTTTATTCAGAGGAATATTGCTCTGGTATCCCATGATTCCATAATATCTTCCTTTGCTCCAGGCTAAATGAACGAATTAAGCTTCTTTTCTTCAATAAACGAAAGTTACTCCATCTCGATTTCATCTGAGGTTATTTCGCTGGAAAGATTTTTTGTCAGAGATATCGATAATTACAATAATAAAAAAATAACGTGAGGTGCATTGCGAATGAGATGCAACTCTCCTCCGGAATGAGAAGAGATGGTATCATCCCCATCTCTAATCAACTCCCATTGGTTTTATCAAAATATGCATCTCGTAATCCTCGTTGATAACTGTCTAAATCAAAGTATAATATAGCAATAAAAATAATGTAGCAATAAATCAGAAATCTCCTTTCGGAGGAAATGAAAAAAAATTGTTTGGATACATTGTAGCATTCTTTGAAAGAGGAATTTGTGGACTGGTGGACTTGAAGCAAATTGAAGATGAGAATTATAAGATAACATTGTTATTCAAAATGTGGTTCAATTTGCTAATAAACCCATATAAATATAAAAAAGTTAATCCTATAATAAGTTTTGTTCATTTTTTATATTTTTAAAATGATAAACCATATCATCTTGAAATTTCCTAGGAAATATCTAGGGCATATAAAACGGATGTAATGAGGTTTAAAAAATATACATAAATTTTATATTCAAAAATAAATTAAGAAAATAAATAAAAATAAGTTATCAACAGGATTGTTATGTGAAAACATACTCGTAAATATTATTAATTTTATAGGATATTATAATCCTATAAAAAGTTACAAATTATTTGTTATCTTTGTAACTTTGAGATACAATCTTTGTCAATATAGTTACATTATTAAGTGAATTAATTGAATATGATATACAACTCTAAAATATAAAAACTTAGAAATTAAAGTTAAGAGCAAAAAACTTAAGGTTTTAATATTTTTTAGAAATATTATCTGAATTATAAAATTATTTTACATGTCAACAAATGGTATAACTTAAAATATACTTTTAGCAATCATGTGTCAAAGTGCTAAGGTTAATATTCAAATAAAATTTTATAAATATTTCACATATAGGTTTATGGAATTTCTTGCCAAATTCTAATTCCTTATTTTAAGGTAGTACTATTAGAAATTGAGGTAGCATTAAATATAATTTCATAGTGTCAATATATTGTTGAGGTAAAAGACACACTTACATTAAGCTAATTCAATAAATTACTCCAAATTGATGAGAATAGTTCAACATGACTGTGATTTGGTTAGTGCTTATAGTCGACGAAGTGAGTTTTTATTTATTATTGAAGTACAATATTGCCTAAAAACTGGTTAATGTTAGTGCCTATCTGTAATCAATGATGCAGATTACCAAGCTTATAGTCATTTCAGTTAAGTCAAATTTAAGGTATAGTCAATTTTGTAATGAATGATTATCAAAATATGGGAATTATCAATGGTAATAGATTCAGTGAAAAGTCTTATAGCAAGGAATTATATGTATTGGAACTTCTATTTTTAAATAGATATGATATATTCAATTTTCCTAAAAACAAAGCATTTATATTTTTGTTGAAAAATTTACTGTAGTCACTTTTAATGTACCAAGACTATTTCCTCTTGAATTCTGCAGTTATTTTTGAACAATTCGAAAATAACAGCAGAATTCAAAGAAAAAATATTCTCTTAAAAAATAAGAAATGAAAAACAATGAATATTATAACTATTGATAAAATTACGAAAAATAAACAAAACGTACTGAATTAAATTATGCAGGTTTCTGCCGCAATTGCAACTAAAAGGGGACTGTTCGAAGGAGAAACTTACCATATATTGGCAGTACCAAAAACTAATTCTCTACTAATTTAGACTGAATGGCGCTTTGATGATAAAGTTTCATTGGAAAACATATAAAATAAAGTAATTTTGCTAACTTGGGTAGAGATGTCAGATTTTCTGTAACTTATTGTTCCAATAAGAGACGAGACACTGAAAATGTTTGAATAAACTTTTTTGGAAATTAAATATAATGACATCATTGTTTTATCTTTAAGAGATACTATTTCTTAACACGATAATTTTAGAATTCAAACAACCGGATTAGTTCAAGAATAGTTTGAAAAGTCTGAAGAAGTTGCACATCTTTTATTAACATATGTACCGCAATTTAATCTTAAAACTTAAAGATTACAGTTTTTTGTTTAAATATAACCCATTTTAAATTTGGTACTTCTTATTTGCTTAGGTATTTTAGAATTTTATGTGATCTATCCATTTCAATTCCTAAATTAATTTCGGTTATTTTGAGTGACATTTTAATGTTAAAATTGCTTTCAATTGTTAATCAATTTTGCCAGGAGTGATCATGTCTTGGAACTGTCTTATGAAATAGAAATTCTCTGCAAAATGCAATTTTATGGTTGAAATGATATATATATAAATATTTATCTCTGTGTCTACATTTATAAAGCCTTAAATATATATATATATATATATATATATATATATAAACGATATTTAGGTTTTGACATGTAAGCTTTATTAAAGAAATCACTATAATTGAAGAGAATCAAGAACATATACTTGATGTGTTGATGAGTTATTCATCTATGAATTTTGACAAAAAAATGTACTATTGCCCGGAATTTCATTTCAGGACTTTTTGAATGTAGACTCAGAGATAATTTATACATAGGACGTATCGGATGATTAAATGGTTGAGAATATAAAGAATACAAACGAAAAATCAATTTCATAAAATATCAGTTTCGCGACCATCTGCAAAAAAACAAGCAGATAAATGTTAAATAAGATCGGGGTACCTTTTTAACAGAAATAATTGTGAAATGATTTTTTACAATGAAAAAATAGAGAAATGATATAGAAATTATATTTATTAGTAAAACGAACATCAGAATTGCTTCTTGAACTTGTTTCTTAATAATTTTTCTCCAAATATTTTATTTATTAAGATAGAGTAGAATTTAGTAAAATCTTAATTTATTTCTCCATTTCACGAATTTTTGAGTAAGGACTATTTTACCGGCCACTATGAGTTCACAAGAATGAACGTCTACTATAGTTCTTACCATTATTTAACCATTCTGAGGTTGAAAAATAGCAGAATATAATTGACTATAATAGTCCGTCATAAAAAAAGAAGAGTTTAGAAACATTTAAATAATTTATTTCAGAGCTGATTATTTCTTTTTTTGGTAATTTTATTTATATTTTAATTTATAATGAAAGGAATTACAAAATTTATCTTATTACGCAAATAATGTCTTTAGGGTTATTTTGTCTTTACATTGTTGTTTTAAAAACCCAACATTTACAAAGATTCTTTGTCTAATAAAATTCCCCGACTGATTTATGATATACATAAAGAGATTATGAGATTAGGTTAAAAGAAAGAATTATATCAAAAGAGAAAGAAATTTTCTTTTCCTTTCGGAAGAAAGTTATAGATGTCTTAAGGAAAGACCTTCATTCTGCAACACTGTAACCACTTGTAGGAGGTATTCCCGTCTTTTGTGAAATCCGAAGAGAATGTATGCTTCTAAAAAGAATTAAAAGTTACAGGGTATCACCCCATTCCCGTGGGCGGAGCTGTCACGAAGCAAAAGAAGTGAGCAAGACTGCTAAATGGACTGTTGCTTTCTTTCAGAGGAAGAAGCGCTTTGTGAGGAGACAGAAAAGTATCTTGAGATACTGTTTTCCATTGTTTACCCTTGCGCTTTCGATTACATAAGCCGTAACATCTGCTGGCTGAACGCAAAATAGACTGAACTGGGAAGTGATGAAGTCACCGACCAACGGACATCTCACAGTAATGGGATAATCGAATCTCTGTCATCCAAAGTGTACCTAAATCAGATAAATAAAATGTGTAGAATTAAAAAAGATTTATCAAATTTCGCAAGCTGAAGTTCAAAAATTTCGAATAAAAAGTGAGAAAACACAAAAAATGCTTTCGCTATAAAGTTGCAAATGAATTTGTAAGGACGTCCATGTTTCCTCTTTATCTTATTTTTAATTTTTTTTCTTTTTAATTTTCTTTTGGATGGCAACAAAAGATTTGTTTAAAAATTATTGTTTTTACATATTAACAACTGGTAGATTTGTATAAAAGGAAAAAAAAAAAAAACGCGAATTTTGTTCTTTTTCTTAAGTCGTCGTAGCTGTAAATATTTACTGTACGGTCGCTCTTGGCGACTTTTTCGAAAAATCACCAAACATTTCGCCAACCTCGCCAATCTGGGACAAGCAAGGTCTAAAAATAAACAGAATATTCCATTTTACATTGGTTGGTTCCCATTTTCATCATAATTCACCATTTTTAATAGGTCGGAATCCCTCATCTGTAATTGGTCAGAATTGGTTGGGTTGCCAAAAAATGTTATTTATCGCCAACTTTGGAAAATTGTGCCAAAAGCGACCGTACAGTAAATCTGAGCCCATCGTAGCATTTAATTTTATTCATTTAAAGAGTTAAAAGTTCTTCATGAGTAAAAGATTCGTATTAAATCTCCACTTCAAATTCAACGATTTGACATTTTTAAAATTATTTTAGTGCCTCACAACGGCTTATTTTTGTGTTTTTCATTAAAGATAAGTTTCGTACTGTAATAACCCCAATAAATTCGTTACAGGTAAATTGGATTATTCATTTTAGAATCTATTACTCAGTTACAAACATTCGAATCTTCGATAATAAAGGTTTTCTCTTTGGTAACGTAAAAACCTTGTAATTTGGCTTGTTTTTAAGTTCTCTTTTTGAATTTGCTGCATTAGACTTTAACTTAAGTATTCTAGATAGTGCCCAGATAATTCCAAACAATAATATCTATCAAACGTCGTCATCAGGATGATTTACTTTGACTAAAAAAATAAACAGGTTATTCAAAGATTGTTTTTTTTTTTTTTCAAGCAATTATGTCAGCATTTTTTATACACTTTGTTTCTTTTCCTTATTTTGCAATAAAATTTTATAATGTAATTTTCATCATTATATGTCTATTTATGCTAAAAGTACGTTTTAGAAATTTATGTATATTAGTTTCGATTTTAAGCACTAAAAATTTTGTCTATGTCGAGAATTTTCTGGAAAGTGATATCAATATAATAATAACAATAATGAAATAATGGTATTTCCAATTAATAAATGTGATTTCCTTATATATAGAGTGACCCAAATTAAAATAGTATTTTAAAGAAAACATAGAACAAAAACTACATCAAGTAAAATATTAAAATAATTTGAAAATAATTATTGTTGAAAATTTTATTTAACAATTTGAAATTTATTATAATGAGTTTTAACTTTATTTTTTTATTTATTTATTTATTTATTTTTTTTTTTTTTGCTCATAAGCAAAATCAGTTTCAAACATCACCTCTAGAGGGAGTATACAGAACAAATAATCAAATTTGCAAATCCTAGTCTGATGAGACATTTTAACATACTGATCATCATTGTTTACTGCCATCTGAAACGTAAAAACGCCTGTTCAATTTCTGAAATAAGTATGTACATTGGAATGTTTTGCAAATTATAAGTTAGACTATTCCTAAAATTGGAGTCAGATTAAATAGAATCTTAATAGAGTAAGTATTTCAAATAACAGTACAGCTAAAATTCGAAAGTTTTAAATAGGGATTATGGAAGGTCATGTGGCTTAAAAATGACGACTAACGATTCTGTTGAAAAATAATAATTAAACAATTGTTAGATACAATTAACAATTTGTGACAGAGTATCCTCTTGCAAGAATGCAGCTCTCAGAAGATACTGCTTTACCTGCAAATTTGGAATCACAAATTATAAAGAAGTTTATCTTCAGACATTAACAGATCCCGTCACAAGGACTAAAAGATTCAGCTTGTCGAAAAAATACAAATCTAAGAACAAATGAGACAGTAAAGCCCTAGAATATCATTGCATTTGTATAGTATAAAGACATCTGCAGAAAGCCATATGGGATTTATGTTTTTAGAATATGACAGCTATGATTGTTAACCACAACAGATATTTTCCGTCTAAAAATTTTTGCATGTTCATTTAGCTTACAGCTCACAACATGTAATAAACTGCAACGTAAATGTTTCTTGGCACCTTATATTAACTGATAAATTCTTCTGCATAAGAGACAGTTAATAGGGATAGAAGCATACCATCTTCTGAAGAATCTTACGAGTTGTAAAACGATTGGATCAAGGGCTTCTAAAATATGCCAAACATTGCTGTTCTTCATGAATTTTAGTATTCTTCTTTAAAAATTTATCTCGATATACCTGCCATGATCTGTGTTACATTACGATTTCATTCTATTTCTGACTGAAGAGTCAATAATTACATTGGTTTAAACACCTACATCAGATTTTACAGTAAAAGGCCCTTCAAATTTCTTGATCATGTCTTATAGCCATTACCTAAGTGGTCCTTCGCATAATAGTTTTTTGGATTAAAATTTCCTTTAAGATGTTAAAATCTCCAAGCTCACCATTAGGCAAAACAATTATAACGTTTAAAACACATTCATGTTATTTTTCTAACGTCAGAAACCTGCATAACTTCGGCTAAATTTTAGCAACTTTACACTGCGTGTCTTTTTGCGTACACCAAGAAAAATTTGCACATGATAGACTTTTATTGATTTTTGCATGTATCCAGCTAAATAATATGGTGATGATTTTCAAAAACGTGTTTTTACTAAATAAAAATATATTAGTTTGGGGAAAAAGAAATCCATTATTCTTACGTGAACTTTTTGTAACTTCTTTCAGATTCGCTTTGTAACAAGGTTTAAAACAGTTTTCATGTAGATTTTTAGGTCTTGTGCGAAGCTATGACTGCTGACATGCTGTCAAGTTTAATAATTTTTGATATTTTATAGACATTCTCGACGATGTTGTATCCATTCGACGTGCATCTTTAGCCTCCAAATACCCAAACGAAATCGACGAAACCAAAATTGTGCGTAACTGGTTATTACAGTCATATATAGGACGATAAACACCTTTCACAATTTTAGCCACCCGGCTATCTTTTTCGCCGTTACAAGAGAAAAACGAAAATAAATCGAATTTTCTGTTTGTTGTCTTTTATTTTTAAAACCTTGTACTCATAACTGAATGAATCAAACAAAAAACCGCTAGAGAATATTTTAGTGTCAAATGTCACCTTTCCAATGAGCATAAATTTGAAATTGTTTGATAGATACCTCACGAGATAGCGATCACTACAGACGTCTACCGAAAAATAATGAATAACTTTTTCCCTAACTTAATTTTATCTTCTTATTATGTCACTCCATATGTTTTATGAATTTTTTAATATTTTTTGTGACAGGCTTTTTTAAAATGCTAGTTAAAATTGGAACAACTATATATCATATAGCATCATCGAATTATACAAGTTTGATTCTCATGTAAATACATCGGTTTGCTTGTCGACAAGTATGTCAGCCTCACAGTCAATGAGAATTTTGGATGAATCCAATTTCTTGAGCGCGAACGTCTTCATTGTTTGAACATATCCAAATCCACATATATATAATCTCTTACAACAAAATTGTTTTTTCCCAGGATACAAAATGTGCCATGATATCTTTTAGACTAAACTACCTGCCAATAAAACCAACCATTCTTTATTAAAGAATCTATGAATATATCTATTACCTTATATCCAATGATCCGAAACAATATTTTTATATTTACAGTTTATTTTATTCACGCATGTTGGCGATAAATAGAAAATTATAGTGCCAATCATTTAAACTTTCCTCAATTAAGATTTTAATACTTTAGTGAAATTTTTGTAATGCAAGTAATCAAAGGCTATTACATAATATTTCATAGTGACACATAGTTTTCGTGAAGCCCGTGTTTGTACTGTTAGTATTAGTACTCTTAGTTTCAAATATTATCAAGAATGTTCAAAAGAGAGAGATTTTGTAAAAGTTCATACAAGAATCTGATGAAACTAAGTGTGTTAATTTCATTCCTTCGTTCTGTAAAAGGAAGCATTTATCATGAACAGAACTATCTAATAAAGTGAAGAAATTGAAATATATAAATTTGGAAGGATATTTAAGAAACCAAAGGCATTGAAAGAAATTACTTTAACAATGGAATGATTTTGTATCCTGCAAAAATAGGATTTTATTATAAATATACCTTTTTCATCAGCCTGCATGCCTCGAGTGGATAAATGAATTTTAGAATACTCAAATTTTTATGCAATAAAGCCATAGTTATCTTTGTTTGAATTATCAGTTTTGAAAGATATGTCTAACTTTAAAAAAATCCTTACATTTTATTCAAAAAACTATTTCAATTCAATTTTAAAAAAAAAAAAACATTCAAATAATTTTTTGAAGGGAAAAAATGCTGAATAGCTGTTACGTGTTTGAATTGTTTAAATATCTATTTCTGTATTCTTTTTTATACTTTTGTTGGTTATTCAAGAAATCAGTTAATCCACTACAGCCTTGCCTCTCAATTTTGAAGATAAGAGGGAATCTATTAAATTTTACATTTCTGTAAATAAAATATTTCCTTCTCTAAATAAGGAATACATCGAGGTATTGCTTCAGAGGATAATTTTTCAAAAATGTGAAGTGAAGAACAATTATAAATTAAAAGCCTTCACCTTTTGCTAAAAGAATATTGAATATTTTAGTTTTTTTAATGCTTATCAATTTAACAGTTCTTTGGATCATATAAAAATTATGTAACCAATTACGTTGAAAATAACTTTGAAATGAGAAGTAAAACATTGAACTGTCACCAAATATGGATTTCCAATTAGTCATCAGGTTCAAACTTAACGATTGTGAAGTAACATGCTAGTCATAAGATAACCTTGACTGTAACGCCCCCTCTTGTTGAGACAGGGTTTCAACTTCCATAAAAACAAAGAAAGCAAGGGCTGTGCTAGAGTATAATATTACGTAAAACACCAAGTTGTCATTGATGCCCTCTTGTTATAATCATCATGCAGGTGGGTTTGCGATATTTATGAGACATATCTGATGTGATAATATTTTTGCTTCTACTATATTATCACATCAGATGTGTCACAATATTCACACACTTGCTGTAACAATAGCCTCGAAACTCATTGTTTTTCAAATTGGTAAATAATAATAATAAAGAAGTGGAAATAAAATATATCGGAATTTAGTCTATCCTTTAAATTCAATTCTTCAATAATAGATCATAAAGCTAGACATTGTTATCAACTTTATCTAGACAGTACATTCAAAGTGAGTACTTTTTTCTACAGCTGGATTTAAATTCTTTAAAGGACGACGAAGCAAATTAAGGGTCAAAGCATTTATAGTCCTTTTTGTCCGGTCGGTACTTGAGGAAATGAATACTTCAACTAACTCTTCGAGTCTGAGGTCGAGATTTTACGATCTCTGTGCTCCACATACAGTTCTGCAACTTCTTAGAAAAGGTTAAGTACATAACAAAAGGAACTTTCACCAGCAAGGAGGAGAAAAACAATAAAAGAAAATGAGAAAAGCGACACCCCACCATGACTCACAGTAGGTTTTTATGGGCGTTCGAAATTAAATATGTTGCCTAAAAAGGCCAAGGGTGGGCCAAAGAAAATGTTCGCTAAAATTACGTTTTCGTAAGGTAACAATTTTTACAGAAGACTGTCACTGAATTGTAGGAGATGAGGAAATGGAAAAAAAGAAGAAGCTGTATTTTAATTCCTTCATACTAAGCTTTTCCTCCTGCAAGTTTTAGGGCGGGTCTTGACCTGGCGCCGTCGATCAAATCAGAATTTAACGGCCCCCGGAACAAAAAAAGAACACCCTCACAAACGTTCTAATTCTCTTCACAGTAGATGTTTTAAAGAAAGGGACATATGAATAATACATGACATTTTGGAAACCGAGAAAGGTCCTTATTTCTCTTTAGATCATCTCATTTTTTTATGTTTTGAGTGTGAATTAGAAGTATTTATGATAAATATTTCTCAAAAACAGAATTTTCCTTTCAGTCAGAAAAATGGGACATGTTTTTTACCGAGTTTTCTTTTGTGTAGTGCATCTTTTGTCCCCAAATCTTCATGAAACAACCATCTGACTCAGCGTTTTCAGATTGCAAAAAACAAATCCTTATTTATGAAAATTCCAGAGAACAACATCTATCTTAACATTTTTAAATTTTAAAGTTGAACTACAACTCATTCACTTTTCCTTGAAAAAAACTGGGCGTTTGCAAAGATTTGTTCGAATTTCGTTAAGTAAGCTCTACAAACAAATGAGCAACACAATTCTGGAATTTTGATCCTTCGAATTGCGAAGTGTCAAAAACTGTTCCATAAACATGGTTTAAATATTTCTTGTTTTATTTACCATATGAAAAAAATTAATTTAAGCAGTTCAAAACAGTTTGACAGTTGAACGTCTTCTTATGTTAAACCTAAACAATCATGAAGCTTATTTAGATAAGGGAGTTGCATTTTGATAAATTGATTAAATAAATAAGCAATTTCTGCATTATTGTTAGCAGACTTAAGCTTCATTAAGATGTTATGATTTTGATATCGTGGCATCTTATTATTTAATTCGAATTATTCTGGTCTACCCTTAAGGCGTATGTCATGAATGTTCCAATTGTTCTATTTTACAATTGTTTGATTATTTGGAAACTTGACCAAAACAAACGTGATTATGATGTATCCATTAGATATTTTACTTATCCCTAAGAGCTTCTCACTATTTCCTATTTAATTTAAATGATTTGGCGATGATAGGATCTCACAACCCGCCTGAAGATGACTTAATAACATTTTACAAATCGCGCCCTGCATCAAAGACTGTTAAGTACTTCCTATGAGTAGCCAATCAATTGTTTATTGAAAATTTATGTATCCTGCTAAGTGTTCACGGGTAGATTATAAATTATTTGACGAGCCTATTCTCTCGCCAAGGTGAAAGAGGCCGTTAATATGATATCTATAGAAGTGACCTCAGTGTTCGTTAGTCCTTTTAATCGAAACTCAGTAATTAATGAGCAAGTGCAAGAAAGTTCAAATAATTTACGTGACCAACCTACGTGTAGTTCATTGGAAGACGCGTTGGATGTTATTTAATGAACCATTGAAAATCACTTATTCATTATAGTCTTTTATCTAACGAACTCGAAGTATAATTTTTTATACCCGTGAAAAATTTTGGGTGGAAGAAAAATTTTAGCTGAGGAAATGTTTGATAAAATATTACTGAGGGTGTGATAAAAGCAGACTTATAATTATATATCAGAAAAAAATTATGTTTTTAACGATATTAGACTTCTGAACTTGCAATTTAGTTTCGAAAAATGTCTCAGAAGCTCCTATTTTTATCTTTATCATACAACAATAATATTTGGGAGGATTATAGAAAAATACAACGCAAAAAATGTATTAGCTATTACTATTTTGAAACTTGTTCAAATTTTGGAAAGAACTATTCTTCATTCTGATAAAAAATAAAAAAATTCAGTTTGAATGATTCCAGCAGTTTCCAATCTAAATATTTCTTGCAATTAGCAATCATTGGTAATATTATGAGCTTTAGCATATCTCAATAGATGTTTTACCAGCAAATTATTTTTTGAATGAAGTCATGGCCCATATCATTATATCTTTGCGTAGATTCAAATACAGATGAAACATTTTGCAATTTTTTTAAAATGTTGATTTTGTTTCTTTCATTTTAACTTTTTTAAACACCTATTTATACACTAAATATTATAAAGTAGTTTTTCTCAATATTTATTAGAGTTCTGTTTAATTGGAAATTTTATTTTAAAATATGATTAACAAATTTTTAATTTCTGCTCACGTACATAGTACTGATTTTTATTATTATATCATTCGCATGAATTGATTATACCCGAAAAATACCATTCTAAAATGATAAAATTTTTACGCTTAAAAATTAATTAGCACTTATTGATTATTTTTAATATACATTCCTTTTTCGAACTGCAATAAGATGAAAAAAAACAAATACGAGACAAAGTTATTAATTTTATTGAACATTTAAGCTATGTAATGCATGAAAAAATGACGTTTTGTTACTGTTAATGATTTTTATAACAAAATATCAATGATTCAATGGTTTGATGCGATACACATATTTAGAAAGTAATTAAACTAAAGTGAATAAGATATTACACTTTCAATATATTTTTATTCTATCATTTCTTTTTAACATTATATTTATATTTTAAATTTTATTGTTTATTAATTCTAGTTTTTATTAAAAAGGATTATTTAATAATTCAAAATTACTAAGTTTCCCTGGTTCATTTCAAAATATACATGGTATAGTAAACCTCATGCTGTATTATGATAATAACATTTAATAAAACAAAAAAAGACAAAAAAAAAGTAATTGGAAATTTCGATGTGTTTCAAAACTATATCTCTATCATATGTTCACTATATGTAAATTTTTGAAATTATTGATGATCGCCATTTAAACTGCAGTAATAAAAAAACGACAGGCTGTATATATAAGAGTTGATGATTGTAAGAAAATGCTATAACAAGCAAAGACTAATTTTTCAACGTGCTAGTATCACCTACAGTTTACGTGAAGAATTACTGAGGCATATTTCTTGCCTTATTAAACACCAATTGTATTTGAACTGTGTTGCCTGGTGTAAAGTTGCTATTAGGACTCACGTAAGAAGTTCATATTCTCCTATAGTCAGAAACATTCTTACAAGCATGTTTTTAGTGGAAGTAGAATTGTACTCTACTGAATTGCCGTTATTCTGTAGATCCCATGATCTCTATAGAATATGTGATTTGATGTCTTTAAATGGTCTTTAGGAACACCGTGATAGATCTCAGCAGCACTCTGTCTCTGAAAACACAGATTACAAACATGTTATCAGTATGGACTGAATGGATCACCTGGAATGCTGGCACGGAGTTCCATGGGACACACTTCTTGGTCACCTCTTATTTGTATTGACAGCATTTATTTGTGTTAGAGAATAGTATCTCTAACATTTATTCTAGCTGTGTAAGACTCTACATTGTAACGGAATAATTCATGGGCACATGTAGTAAAGGTATTGTAAGGACCCTTCATACAGAAAATTTTAGGCTTCAGCCCTGATCAGCACGTTTTCCACATGTCTCATCAATTGGAAATGTCAATAAATCGTTCCAATAAACTAGTTCGTCATCAAAAGCCAATCATGGCAAATCATTAATTGTAGATACGCGAGGACTTAATCATACATTCCAGTCTGCGTTTAATTCATTGTCTTGATGTACAAATGCTTTGATTGCAACCAGAAGTAATTATTATAGATACTAATTTCTCAGATCTATGCTTATAAGTTTAATCACTTGTATTTCCAGTATAAATATTTCAATAATTTCATTTCTTCTAGGAGGGGCAATTTTAATGAAGTAGTGTAATTAAGTTTAATTAGTAATAAATGTTTATAAGGATTAGCTGTTAATTAGTATTAAATGTTTATAAAAGACGGGATTATATAGCAATAATAGGATAACTAACTGAGCAAAACAGATGACATTATCTAGAATCTATTTTCTTTTTACTCTACTGTGGAAAAATAAAAATTCATTTCCTTCTTTTAAAAAATATTTATTATATTTTTAATTGTATAATGAGAAATAATCTTAATAAATATTTTAATAAGTTGATTGTATATATATATATATATATATATATATATATATATATATACAGTCAACTGCGTATATATATGTGTGTGTGTATGTATAAGACAAATAAAAAAAAACAAACATTATTTAAAAATATGTGCTTGTAACCAACATTTTAAATTCTCTCGTGATGAGTTGAAAAAAAATTAAAAAAAATCATAGAAGTTGAATCACTACAAAATAATTTTGTACGAAAAAAAACACCAAAATTAATCTCTATTAGTTTTTAACACATAAAATCAATTATTTTCTAATTTTGTGCGCGTATATTTACACACAGGCAAGTCACACAGTTTGTTTCAAATTTTAAATCACTCTAAAATTTTTTATTGTGATCATAACTTTACTTATTATTAATTATAGTTAAGTGTTAATAAAATTTTAAAAGTGAACATTTTGCTTTCTTTTCTTTTAAAAAAATAAAGTCTGAATAGAGAAATCTGAAATAAATAACACTCGTGGATTTTTTCGATTTTTTTTACATAGTCAACAAACGTGAAATGATAGCAATTATTGTATTTTTGAGGAGCCGCCTATTTATTCTAAGCAAAAACTTAAAGTAAAGTATATTATCATAAATATGCATGTTTATACAGATTCTTTCTCTCTATTTTTTTAATAAATTTTATTATCATTTTTTGTATATAGTTCAATTGATGGATTTGTGTCCCACAGTCTATATCATTCCTTTTACAAAACGTTCCTTCACATCTTTTGAAGTCTCTTTTTAATATGTTCACCCATTTGATTCTTCGTAACCTTGTCTGGAACAATCTATTAGAAATGTAATTTACACTTCAAACTAACAATATTTTTTTATGTAAACTGAATATGCCACATGAGAAAGTCAATAAGGAAATATTGCCCATATTCATCATTTTAAGAAACGTGACTTTAAATTTATATACACGAGTTTTTTCTCTAACTAGATTGAAATCATTAAAGATTTTTTTGAACTAATTTAAAAATTTAAAAGTGTTTTTTAATTTCATCTTATGTTACATTTTTAAAAAAAGCATTTATGTCCAAATATAAAAATAATTATTATTGTCTTATCCAGTAAAGTAGTGCAATAGGATCAAATTGTTCCAAAAGTGTCCAAGACAGATCTGGCTACATTAATAATTTTCGTGGAATAGAGGGGTTGATATATGGAATTTTTCTGATGAGCTTAGCCAATTCGACAGGGCAATCAAAGATATGGTCACCAGGAGATATTTTTATTCCCTTCGAAGTGTTGAGTCCTCAATTTGTCTATGACTATGGAGATAGCACGATCACACGTCAGGGAGGGAGTAAAAAAAATTATTATTATTATATTATTAAATTAAGACATGGTTTACAGCAGAAATTCATAATGATTGAAAATGTATTTTATTTTTCAATTCTTTAAAAAATATTGAAATTGTTTGCTGATATCTCCGTAAGATCTTTTGCCTTTAAGTATCAATAAAACATTTCTTCATTAACACTTCAGAAACGACTAACCTTTAAATTTAATAACATGTGCAATTAAATTTAATTTAACATGTTAAACATTTAATTTTAATTATGTTATTTACATGTAAACATTTAAATTTAATTTAACATGTTAAAATCATGTGCTTAAAAATTATGTCTTCAGTTTGTAGGCTTTGTTGTTATGTGATTTTCTTAATTTACTTAACTTTACGTACAACTTGCTGCTTTAAGGAATTGGAAAGATTTTATGAGACATTTTTTATTACGCGAGACATGTTTCCCATGTCTCGTAATAGTGCAATGGAATTTTCAATTATTGGAAATAATTGTGTGATTTCATTGTTATTTCAATATTAAATTCACTATCAACCTTCTATCAGTCGAAGATGCTCTCCTTAAATTTATTAGGGAACAGATGCATTTGGAACAAAACAGTATTAAAAAAAAATGATTTTTAGTAGTGTAAAAGAGAGAGCTATATAAATTTTCATTGCTATAATAAAATATTTAAAGTCAACACACATAAGATTATTAAAAACAAATTTAAAATATTATTTACAAGATCTTATGAAATTTCCTAAATTATCTCAAGAAAATTAAAATTTCTGTTATATTTTGTGTTACCTTATTTTATGGATCATTAATTTTGAAAATATGCTTTAAAATTGTAGAACACTTACTTTCAATTACACGCAGTTTGTGATTAATCGATTATTTAAATTTTAAACTGACTTAATTTTTATACGTACTAATTGTAAAAATTCGATTTAACCTAGTCATCATGCCAATAAATATATTTATTATCAAGAGAATGTTGTTGGATTTTAATCTGAAAACCTCTTTCACTAAGTTTTAGAACAAAAAATAATTTTCCTATGCTAATTAATATTCATAATAGAAGTCAAAACAATCAAATTAGGAAAACATTTTGAAGTTTAAAAACTTAAAAAACATCTTCCATTTTTTAACAAATCCTTTTTTCTTATTATTGATCTAAAAACTACGAAACCTTTTACTTCAAATTATAAAAAAATAAATTTTTGATTCCTAAATGCATTGAAGTTTTTATTAAATAAAACAAAATGCTTCTGAAATTAAAATTCAATTAAAACAATTTCGATTAAAAGTCTAACGAAATTTTTTGAGACAAAATATATATTGTATGTAATCACAAACCATATGAAACAACACGAGTCTGTGAAATTATAACTATAATGTTCTCTAAATGTTTTTCAGATTATTCCCTGATTTTTTTCTCAGAATTGAATGTAATAAATATGCAGAAATTTAGTGTGAAGTAAGTAATTTTAGTTAAAATATTGCATCTAAATGGACTATTATGCATTCATTAGATTATTCATCAAATTGTCCTTTAGAAAATATGTTAACCAAAATGACGATAAGCAGAAATTATATATTTTTTAAAAAACATTAAAATGAAAAATTGGTACACGAGTTGCTGATGATTTTGAGTTAAGCGTTCAGTAGAGTTTCATTTATTTTTTCCAAGTACGATTAAATTTTTCCTAATAGATTGTAAAACAATTTCAAAATTAGAAGTTTGCTTAGCGATGTATAACTCAAGCAAATTATTTCTTCCGTTAAATATATGTATGTAAATAAATTACTTCAAATATCGAATTTTTTAAAAAGTACTTGTTCAAATATGCAATAATAAAAATATTTCTCATACAATGTATTTCAATTGCGTTTTCACTATGTATTAAAACAACAATTTATCTAATTATCTTTTACATTCAAATAGTTGTTCTTCAAAATTAAGATAACATTGTTATTGGTTTACAAAAATATAAAATTTGTGTTCACAATAGTGGAAACATTACTTTTAAGCTTTTAAAAGTGTAGAAAATTTCACACATTACTTTTTTTCGTAATTTATAGATTTTGAATCTTTAAATCTGAGCTTGCTGATATTTAAATTGAAGTAAATACTTTAATTCTTCGAAGCAAAAGAAATTTTTTAAGTTCTGTAGGCAACAGAAATAATTTGGTGATTCATTTCGTTAAGGTACAACGACAATAATTTATGACTGTCAAATTATGTTAGAACAATAAGATTTAATCCAGAAAATAACTTGATATTTTTATCATTTAACAGCAGAGCAAAATGTTCTTTTTATTATAAAATTCTAAAATGTTTTTACTAAAGATATGATTCAATATATAATGTGTTTATTCCAGGTTCGCTCTTTGAAAACATTGCTTCTATCCAACATAATTAAAGACAAATATTTAATACAGAGTAATATTTTTATATTCTAATATGTTGTTTCACATTGTTCATAAAACTGAACAAAAAATTTATTTCAGTGAATAAAGAACAAAAATTATAATTTTGTTTTGATTTATAAGAACTTCAATAGCTTTTCTTGTTATCTAATCAATAAAAAGTATTATTCAGTAAATTAATAATTTTATGTATAAAGAACCCATCAATGAGAATATATCGGAATTGATTTAAGTCGAAAAACTGTGTGTATAATGGTTTTATATGTTACTGATTTAATTCATTAGTTTAATATGTATGTGTTATACCAATTTAATTGAAGAGACTCACAAAAATATATTATGCATTTTATTATAAAATTAGGGCAGTCAATGCTTTATAACAGTCTCAAACTACATATTTTCTACTCTAGTGAAAAAATAAACAACACAAAAGGAGTTGATTCAGTGTGAAAATTTATCACAGCAATTTTAAATAACGTGACTCGAACGTCCCATTACAATAAAAAATAAAGAAATAAAAAAATTTCCCCTCAATTGCCATCTGACAGTTGCAAAAAAAAGCAAATGGCAAAAAATGGAAAGCACTTTAGGATGTTTGTCCATTGAAATACAAATACGACTTCATTTTTTAGCAGTTTATCACCAGTAAAAGATCACTTTCTTTTAACACAACAAGACTTGGAACTTGGATAACAAACGGCAGTTTAGAGAGAGAAAAAGCGTTAAATATTGGAAATTTCTTTTTTTTTTCATTCTTAACTCCTGAACTAAAACGTTCATTAACAGAGCAGCGAAGAGAAGGAGGATAGAAACAATTATTAACCTAGATTAGTTTTCTCATAAATATAAAGTTCCTAGTTTCTTCGCATGATGAGAGTTACCAAAATGGTTTTTGACATACCTAGAAGAATCTGGCATCGAGTAAAATTTTGGACAGTTTAATTCTGGCGGTTTGATGAGATCATTTTGAACGAGATTATAGTAATTGTGATTGTCCATTCTCCTCTTTGGCGTTACGTCCCCAATAAGGTTCGACAAGGACTTTGGCCTGGAGAGTCGTCTACCATTCTTGCCGTTCCTCTGAACGTCTCCAACGATATCAGAACGTTCATCCAATCCATCCATTTCATCCTTGGAAGATAGAGAGGATGTAGAGCCAATGGAGTCGTTCATCTTCTTCCCGGACGAAGTGTTGCTTGATTCAGGACTTGACTTCTTGGTGTCCATCAATAAATCAGTTAAGGATTTATATCGGATGTGGAACAAGGGAGATGTGGCGATAGTCTTGACACTACTGTTCATCCAAGAAGTTTTCTGCGACTTGTTGTTGCGGTTAATTCCTGATATTTCCTTGTGGGCATGAGAGCTCTTGTTGTTTTTCAGGAAACGAGATTTGCCATTCATGTGATTCTGGTTGGAATGTTGCTGAAATTGGCTTTGTCTCTTGTAAGGAATTTTACTGTTGTTGTTATTGTCACAATTAGCATTTGTTGTTCCATTTTGGACAATTTTGCTGGTACTATTTGAACGCAAAGGGGTACGTCCTGGTGTCTCAAACACTTTGACCAGTTTCAAACCATTTTTTCGCTTGTCAATCTTTTCATAGATGTGGTCTTCAGCTGATTTTCTAGATTTCTGGCTGCGGTGTGGAATGTATATTTCTTTGGTCTTTAGAGAAGGTGTTCTGTTTACTATGCTGACTGTGATCTTATGTGGAGCTTGCGTATTCTTAACTGTTCCGACGTTAGATTTTCTGGCTGGTATAGTTTCAATAGGTGGTGGTTCTGGAGGTTTTCGATCATTAGATTTACCGTTCACACCTTCTACAGTTATTTGTGGAAGAAGTTGGGACTTGTGTTCTTCTGTCACCGAAAATTCATTTTTTATGTTTATAGGAAGGGGTGCAAATCCCCTCACATAATCATAAATTTGATCAATTTCATCATATCGCACATCATCCGAATCAGAAAATTCTTCAGCATTGTCGCTGTGTGGCAGAGACGAATCATTTGGCGTGGATATCCCTCTTTCTAATTGAGCTCTTCCAGAGTTGTTCGTACCCTGTGGATCGGAAGCGCTTCGTTTGACCAGAGGAACAGTGCGATACGTGTTAGGTGCTTGACGCCGTGTATAAACATACTGTGGGGATGGTGGAAGGTTCTTGATCTCCCTCACGGAAGTAACATCGCAAACTTGCATGCAACCAGACACCTCTACCATTAGACTATGGCACTTATTTGCAAGCGCCGTATGCTCTGGCATTTTCATCAGCGCTTCGAAATTTTTCGGAGCGAGTACTTTTAAAGGAGCATTCGGTGGGATGGGTACTACACCCAGATCTTTTGTAAGTGGCATGGCAACAAGACACTCTTCCTCAATGAGAGAGTACAATCGCATTTCGTTGACGAACTGAGATCCTGTTTTCACACCAACAGGAGGCTTCCCATGCACCAGACGTACCATTATAGGGAATCGCTTTGACATAAGAGTCTTTACGGTGTGCACACCAGATATATTGTCCTCTCCTGCAATGGTACTGAATCGTCCTCGAAGTTCTAGAGGAAGGTACACCGTATCACCAAATGAAGTAACACAGCCAAGGTATTTTCCGCTGCCGCGGCTACCGCGAGAAATTCCACTCAGGATCTCACCCACCGTGAGCACTTCTCCTGGAGAAATGGTCCGAGTTTTATCCCACACGCTATCCACGTCGTCTGGCCTCGGAAGGTGAACTTTGATGCTGTCCCTAACTAAACAAGATTTGGGATTTCTTCTTGCTAGCTCAGCAACGCTCTCTATACAGCGGACAGCTCTGCCATCTTCCGACAAGATCTCGAACCAGCCATCATAGTTCTCGGGCACCGCCAGTTTTGTTCCAACAGGTATCATCCTGCGTCCCGCATCTTTGAATTTGACGCACTGAGCGATGACTTTGAGCTTGACACCTGCCGAGGCCAAGAAGACAATTTGGCTGAGATTAGGTGAAGGCAGGCTCGGTACACCGAGGTTTTGGTACTGGCCTTTGATGATCTTGGCAACTTGGGGAAGCTTAAATTTTCCAGTGAATTCTTTGAGATAGTGGCCCTCATCGCCCCACTTCACTGCGGCCACATAGGATCCAGTCTCGGAGGAAGACATCCGTCCTCCCTGAAAAGTCTCTGATATCGGACTCGTGATTGCTTTTCGAATGGATCGAACTTTCTCAAGAGGCGGAAGGAGGCCACAATGGCGGTTGGAGCTCATAGGAATGCATGGTCGTCGAATTTCCTTCCTTGAATTTCTGGAAAAAAGTAAAACAAAAAACATTAGATATTGATGTTCATTTCATATATTTTAATAATAAAAATTATTTTTATTGCAATAAATTTAACTAAATTATAGCACAAATAAATCAAATGCAAAATTAATGCAATCCTAAAGAATTTAACATTCAAATAAGTCAAAAATTCATTGTAACTTTAACTGCATAATCTTAAATTATTGTTTAATTAATGGAATAATTTAATGAGCTTGCAAAAGTTTTTAAATTGTACCAGTTCTTGAATATAATGATTTATATTATATGTAAATCACAGTGTTGTTATTTTAATGTTTGTTCAGTATATTCCAAAACATGTTGTAATATTAAAATGACGTGTAAATACAATTTTTGAATTGAAATTATTAGTTTTATTTATCATGAAAAGATAAAATTTATTTACTATAGCGATGTTGACATTTTTTTAAATTTCATAATGAACATTTACTATGAGTTTTTATGTTCCAGTTTTAAAATTAGTAAAATGGTCAATAATTTAGGAAAATCTATATATCATCATTTTAATTATCTTTTATATTTTATCTATTAACTTTATCTTTCATTAATTTAAAAATATAAAACGTACACCAGAAAATCCTTCCAGGGTTGAATACTTTGTTTACACTTTTAAACAAGAATACAAAAACAGAGGACAAGGTTTGTAGGAACATAAAAATAAAATAATGGGAAAATATCTCTTTACAATTCAACTTTTAGCCTTGAAAAACTGAAAAATCGAAAAAATAATCTAAGATGCTATATAATTTTGAGGGAAAGAAAATGTTTTAAGGAGTAATAAAATCTGTGTTCGATTGGTATAAGCATTTATCTTCCAAAAAATTTAAAGAAAAATCCCATTTGAAAGTATTTTTTTCCCAGAGAAAATAATACATTTTAACTTACAAATGGCTGAAAAAATGTTTGAAAACAATGGTTTATTCACACATCAACTATTAATAAAGCCATTATTCTTGTGGCACGCTCTCACAAATTCAAACCTTCGGAAACCTGTCTTTTCAGCAGAAACTTTCACAGATAGAATAGCCTTGACTACGTATTTAATCCCTCCTCAGATTGGAAATCAAACGATTCCAATATCAATTTCAAAATCATTCATTCCCCATTCAGCCCCTCCACACTCCTGCATCGGGCGTAAGCGAGCACTGGGCTGGAACGATGGTGGTATTATAGTTGCGTGAACATGACACTTCGATGCTATAACGGGAGTACAAATAACAATGATTTTCCCCCTTTCTGGATTAATTCCCTCCAATCCCATAACAGCTATAAAACCAGACTTTTCAAGGACAAATATAAACTGCGTCGATGTTGGAGAAACATGGGAATAAACTGTTTGAGCTTTTATTTAATAATTTTTACACAGGATTCAGTTGGAAGAGATATGTTTGAATATTCAACATATAACTTTTACACAAACTTATACAAAAATAAAATTACATTTCACATTAAATCATTTTGCTTTGTTGCTGAAACTGTTAATCAGTACATTTGTATGATAGCATAATTTTAATCACAAAATCATATGATTGTTGTGAGGATGATTTATTTCTACGGCTATATGAGAAAATATCTTACATTTAAAGTGCTTTAAAAAATATACGTGGAAAAATTAGTCAATTTTGTTTCTAATAAACGAAATTTTAATTAAAAAGAGCCCTTAAAATTTATTAATAAAACGGAAGACTTTAACATTTTTGGGTCATTTATTTTATGATTAGCTTGTTTGTAATCAGTCAAAATCTTATTTACTAGTCATGACCATGAATAAAAAATATTTTCCGATTTTACTCAAAAAATTAAAGTTGCTTCTCTAAATTTAACAACAGATATTTCAACTCAAGCAAAAACTTAAAAATGATAAGCATGTCACCGTAAAGTAATTAGTTTAGTGGTAAATTTATGTAAAAAGATTGATGCAAAAAGATAAGGGATAAATTAACTAGTAGATGTTCAATATATCTTTCTGCGTGGTAGAGGAATCAACACTTTTCCAATCGAGGAGTGGACTCTGAGAAATCGAGGCTTAAACTGTAACACAATACTTAAAGGTCCAAAAATATAAATACCCAAAAGTAAATAATTATTTTATTATATAAATATATGTATACCACCAAAAATAATTTTTACTGTTTTATATGTAAATTATATAT
>JAPDSC010054943.1:0-11309 GCA_026290005.1 Latrodectus geometricus
TTTCACATGCGAAGCGAACGCTCTACCACTGAGCTACACCCCCACACGCATGTGCTGTTAAAAAAAATAATTATTAGGAAAACAATTTTCTTCGTTTATTTAGACGGACGTTGAGTACTTACACAGAACTATTTCTGTGTTTTTCTCATAGTTTTTGGTTGTATTTTATGATTATTCATTTTATTATCACAAGATAAATATATTTTACCATTTGCATACATTTTATAAATTTTTTATCATTTACATTAAGCAAATTTATTTTTTCATCATAATACTTCAAATAGTTGATAAGTCAAGATTTGAGTTTATCTGATTAGAGTCTATTTAAAAACTATCAAGAGATGATTTTGAAAAGAACAGTTCATTTTTTCAAGTTTATATTGTTTAATATAATAATAAATAAAAATCTGTTAAAAAGAGTTGAACATTATATTGGTTATCTGTAAATGAAATGTGGTATTTTAATCATTGTATCTTCAATTAAAATCTGAGTTTTTTTTTATTAAATCGCTACTACCCGAGTTTTCTTTAATTTGTGTTATTTGCTGCTTTTTCAATAATCTGCTCTTATTATTTTATTGTTTATTTAGATAATTTCTTTTATTTATTCTGTACTCTTAAATCATAGAATTAATAATGCATAGCATTATTTTATTCGATATGGAATTTTTAAACAACCATACATTCTAAAAAAGTATACTCTTAATTTTAATTAGTAAAAGGAAAATTATACTAAAATGTATAAAATGAAATTTTTGAATTTTAACTTAAAAGTTTCCATGTTTATCAAAATTTTTACTATCACTGATTATTTGAATTGGAGGAACAAGTTTTCATTCTGCATGAAAGATATTACTCATTATAAAATTAAAATTGAAAGATTCACTTATATCAAAATGTTTTACTGTTTGAGTTTTGAAGTATTACAAATTTTGATTAAAAAACATATGTTACAATTAATTGCTTTAGTGTTAACATAAAGTATTTCTTTTATAAAGGGAACTCTTCCTCACTTTTGATGAAAGTTAAATAACTAGTGCTTTCCCTGTAAACATCGCTTTATTTTGTATACAATGATCAGAAAAAGTAATGCCATAGCACTATAATTACACTACTGGACATTAAAATTGCTACACCAGGAAGAAATGCAGATAACAAAATGATATTTATTGGACAAATATATTATACTAGAAATAACAAGTTATTAAATTTTCAAAAAATTTGCCTGGATAGATCCTGAGAAATCAGTACCCAGAACAACCACTTCTGGCAGAAATAACAGCAGTTATACGCCTGGGCATTGAGTCAAACAGAGATTGGATGTACAGGTACTGATGTCCATGCAGCTTCAACACGATGCCACAGTTCATCAACCGTAGTGACTGGCGTTTGGTGACGAGCCAGTCGCTTGGCAACCATTGACCAGACGTTTTCTATTGGTGAAAGATCTGGAGAACGGGATGGCCAGGGCAACAGTCGAACATGTCCCGTATCAAGAAAGGTCCGTACAATACCGGCAACATGAGTCGGGCATTATCCTGCTGAAACGTAGGGTTTCGCAGGGCTCGAATAAAGGGTAGAGCCACGGGTCAAAACACACCAGAAATGTAACGTGCACTGTTCAAAGCACCGTCAATGCGAACAAGAGGGGACCGAGACGTGTATCCAATGGCACCCCATACCATCACGCCAGGTGATGGGCCAGTATGACGATGACGAATGCACGCTGCCAGTGTGCGTTCACCACGATGCCGCCAAACACGGATGCGACTATCATGATGCTGTACACAGAATCTGGATTCATCTGAAAGATGACGTCCCCCTATTCATGTGCCCAGGTTCGTCGTTGATCACACCGTTGAAGGCGCTCTTGTCTAGTACGCAGCGTCAAGGGAAGCCGGAGCCATGGTCTACGAGCTGAGAGTCCATGCTGCTGCAAACGTCGTCGAACTGTTCGTGCATACACTTGTTGTCTTCCAAACGACCCCGTTTCTTGACGCACGGCTTATGACGTGGTTGCACGATCCATTACGGCCATGTGGATAATATGCCTGTCTTCTCGGCTGCTAGTGATAGGTGGCCGTTGAGATCCCGCATGGCGTTTCGTATTACCGTCCTGAACCCATCGATTCCATATTCTGCTAACAGTCATTGGATCTCGATCGACGCGATCAGCAATACTGCGATAAGATAAACCGCAATCCAGGTACGCTACAATTCGACCTTTATCAAAGTCAGAAACGTGCTGGTACGCATTTCTCTTCCTTGCACGAGGCATTACAACAACTTTTCACCAGGCAACAACGTTCAAATGCAATTTGTGTATGAGGAACCGGCTGAACAATTTCCTCATGTAGGTGTCGCTACAATGTAGGTGTCGCTACTAGCGCCTGCTTTGTCTGAAAAGCTAATCATTTGCATATCACAGCACCTTCTTCCTTTCGTATACTATTCCCATCGGTAGCATGTCGCCTTCTTGGTGTAGCAATTTTAATGGCCAGTAGTGTACTTAATAAATGAAAATTTCAGCTGATATGATAAAAATGAGTAAGAGTTATTTTTAAAGTTAAAAATATGCGTAAAGAGTTTTTGAAATTTGTAGAATATGAAGAGAGTGTGAAATGCTAACTAATTCACTTTTTGCAACTGAATTTCTTTTACATTGTATTTATAATTTCCTTCTATTTTTATTTTAGTTGAATTATCATTACTTTTGAGAGGATATGCTTATTATTCTTCAAATGTTTTAAATTTATAAGAAACCTTATACAGTAAAATTTGAACGCCTAAATACATGATTTCATATTATTTTCTAATATTGAAACTCAAAACATTGAGGAAATATTGAGTCTCTAGCTGATTTTAAGTTATAAATATTGAAAACGTCTAAATATTTAATTTAATAATATGCCAAAATATTTATATAATAATAAGTTTAAATAAGTTGTATATAAGTTTTTTTAATTTTTATTTAAATAAGTTGTAATATAAGTTTAAATTATTGTTCATTCAATGAGTCTCCTTTTAATGTGATTTAAAAGTAATCCCTGTAGTTATATAAAATAAACATTGAAATCGCGTATAGCAAAATGCATATTCGCTCTATTGTTCAAATTGAGATGCATGCCTGAAATTATTTTTGCAAGTTTATCAAAAAAATTAATCAAATATTTTCAAAACATTGTATGAAATTTTAAGTTGGGTTATGTCTTGAAAACGAAAAATATGCATACGCATAATTTTACAACGTTATTGAGAATTAATCGATTCAATTTCTTTTAAATCAATGCTTAAATAATTATTAAAATATGTATTAAAACATGAACAAATTGACGAAGTGAAATTTTGAAAATGAATTAAACATACAGCTTCTTTATTATTAAAATATAAGTTTCTAAAAATAAATTAATTACATAAATTTTACTTGACGATAACCAGGTAAAAGTTTTGTTTTCTAAATTTTGGAATTTTTAGTTGAAATTTATTTTTCAGCAAGCTTTATATTTCAAGCACCTTTTATATTTCAGCAAGAAATATAGCCTGTAGTTTTGCAACAAAATATGATAAACATTCTCCTCCTTTCTAAAATGATTATTAAAACTTCTTGATAGAGAAAAAGAACTTGAATGTAAAAACTGATCGGCAAACTGCTATAAAATCTAAAACATGTTCGTTTCACAAGTAAGAAAAAAAAAGTTTTTTTTGCATAATTATTCTTACAAATACTTTTATTAAAGTTATTACTTCTCTGATTTTTTTCATTTTTTATTTTTATCTTTACATGTGAAATAATAAAAATTTTAATATTTCATACTTCAAAAGTCTGTTTTTGTTTATTAATGTTTTGAAATAGATTCTTTGTGTAATTTTATTATGAAAATATTATACTCATCACATTATTAAACAAAATATTTCATAAAAATGTGTAAAAGTTTCTCATTGATTGTGTTTCTAAGAAATATTTAGATAGTCTAATAATTTAATAATATTTAGGAAAGCCTTAATAAATAATATTTAGGAAAGCCTTGAGGCAAAATGAAAATTATTGAATATCTATAAAAATATAAATATTTATTAATAAATTGACTCAAGCTCAAAGAATAATAAGATTTCGAGCACTTATAATTTTGGTAATCTGGAATTCCATTATTCAATAATTAGAGGTTTTTCTGTTCCTTTATTTTTAAGCTATTAGCATTAAGATTAAACTGTCCAATTAAAGAATAATATTTTATTTCTGACTTAGAATTATAATATAATTAGTGTGATTTTAAAAATTTGACCAATATTTTCATTCATTACTATTTCAAACAGTTTTCATTATTCTTCATAATAGATAAAATTTTATAATAAGAAGCTGTTCTGAGAAATAAATATAAAAAATATGTGTTATATTTCTGAAGAATCCCCTTCAGAGTGAATAAACAGAACTAATTAAGTGTATTATTACATTAATTTTGATAAGTGTCGATTTTAACTATTAATAAACTTAATTTTAAGCTTTTCGCTAAAATTATAATTAAATATTAATTAAAATTCTCGGTTAAAATTTATAAATAACATTATATGTTGATTTTTATTAAATATTTATCATTGTTTTCAAAAATCTAATTTCTTTAAAATATTATATTAGATTGTTTTATTTAAAAACATTATTGTGGTAAGTTTATTGAAAATTACTATATCAAATGATCTAAGCATTTAAAAGTAAATGTGACACTTTATATAGTTACAAAATTTATTACTAAGAATTATAAGTAATTTATAACAAATGAAAATATCAGAATTCAAAAAGAAACTTTAAATTTGTCTAACTGCCAACAAGTATCTGAATTTCCCGTCATGCAATTTAATTGCTAATAACTATTTAATTTTTTAACACCGTATGCAAAAATATTTTTACAGGAAAAAAAAACATAAATGTTTTGTGAAAAATATTACATATGCAGAGAAATCATATGTGACTGTAATTAAAAACAATCTATCACTTTATTTATTTTGAGTTTCCTTCACTTATCTCAAAATTTTTAATTTGATTTATAATTTATGAAAACTAAAAAATTGTAGCTATAGATTTATGGATATCATTCCTGTATAAAATCTTAATTTTGTACATGAATCTGTATATTTAGTGATTTTTAATTCAAATTATAATTTATTACATAAATTAAATAACCATAAAAATAATTAATTATAAATTAATAATACAAATAATTAAATAAAATACAAACAATATATTGCAAAAAATATTTTTATAAAAATGGTAATGAAGTATTAAATATTTATTTTATTATAATGAAATCATTTTTATTAATCTTTTCATTAAAATGATAACCATTATCATTAAAATGATAAATTCTTTAAAAGTGAAATGTTAATTTGTGTATGTAAAATAGGAATAAACCATATTGCTAATAGTATCCAGCTGGCAAGCTGGCAATTCATTGAATTGTGCTTTTTGTTAGGACTCTCAAATTTTGTTAGAAATCTAAAATGCCTAAAATACATTATCCATAATTGAATTTTGAAAGATACAACCAACTTACTATTTACAATAAAATTATTATTATGTCATTAATTTTTAGTAATCGGCAACTTTCTTTCCTTCCAAATTGCATTAATAGAATTTCAAAACTTACAGTTCAGCTTTTTTCTTTAAAATGCATTAATAAACTAAGACAGGAATTCCAAATTAATATCATTAAATTGCTAAAAGAAATTTTGACAATAAAAGAATTTATCAATAGAAATATAAAATTAAAAATTTTAAAATAATAACTACACAAGTTTATCTAACTACGAAGTTAAAAGAGTCAAGATGATAATTTACGCTTTTTTGATGTCATATGCTATTTTGATGCATTCAACATGCAGAAAATTGTCAAATTCAATGCATACTTAACCACCCACTTTTAAGAAAACATGTCCAATATAGGGTATAATCAATCTTTGTATATTCCTGTAGCCTTTTCGTGGCATCAGATTAAATAGATAAGAATATACATCTAATAGCCTTATCGCTTACTGCAGACGGATAGATGGGGGTGTAGCTCAGTGGTAGAGCGTTCGCTTTGCATGTGAAAGGCCCGGGGTTCGATCCCCCGCACCTCCAGAGTATTTTTTTTTATAAATAATTTTATTTCTTATATGTTTTTAATAAATGTTTTACTTCTCCAACTGTGAATTACTATTGAAAATATTTATATGTTAAATTCTTTGAAAGGAATAAAAAAATATTTCCTATAATACGGTCTCTAAATTTCTTCAAAATAGAAATAAAACCACATTAGAGGAAATAAAACATCTTTTCCTTAGCAAGATCTGGGTTGTTATATTATGATCACGAAACTATAATTGTTTATATCATACTGTCTTTAATAATTAATTCATGAAATGTTAAAAAAGAAAGCGTAATATTTCCTTTTGTGCTAAAAAAAAGGTATTTTGTGCGTTTAAATGTGTGTTAATTTCATCATAAGCATAAATTTTGATGAATGGAAGGATTCAGATTTTTTTCATCGATTGTGAATAAATGTCATTATTTGAATTAATATAAATGTGTGAAGTATTGTTATTATTGATTAAATTTAAAGCTAATAACGTATAGAATGTCTAAAAAAACTTAAAGCCAATAACGTATAGAACGTATAGAATGTCACTATTGAATGTCAACATATGTTGATATTTGTTATTGTTTGAAAATATATAGCATCCTTCTTTCCATTGGCTGAACTGGCAATATTTTAAAGTATCTTTTTGAACCTTAAGTGTCCTTCAATTTTACCTTATTTTTTCAGGCATTGTAATTCAATGACAAAGGTTTAAGAAATATTTAATAAATATAAATTATTAAAATGAGATTTACCTTGGCAAAATGCCCAAAGTTTCAATGACTTTTGAATGAGTCAAAAAAGTATATTGAATAATTTGGATATTAAATTAATGACAACTCGTAGAAGAATATTTGTGAATAAACATTTCGATTTATAAAACAAATTATGGAAAAAAAATTGTTGTTGCAAATTATTTAATTTGTGCAGATTATTTTTATTAAAATATTATACAATATATTTACATATGCAAAGATGTAAATTTTATTTATGCGAGTTTTGTGTGTTTGTTGTGACTAATAACTTTAAAAATATAAAAAAGTTTATATAACACTTTCAATTTAAATATTTCATATGAATTTAAATTAATTAGAATTTTAATTGAATAATTTTTGTATTCACCGAAAACAACTCAAATTTCAACTTCAAAATAAGATACTCTTTTGTCAAGTAGAAAATTAATTTACCCTTTATATTCCAAATTCTTAATGTTCCTCAAAGAAAAAAAAAGTGTTTGCTGGAGGTGTGGGGGATTGAACCCCAGACCTTTCACATGCGAAGCGAACGCTCTACCACTGAGCTACACCCCCACACGACTGTATGCAGCAAAAGGTAAATGAATAAATAAAATAAGCATTTATATTTATTTGATCAGATGCTACAAACAAGACAAGATGAAACTAGGAAAAGTTGTTTACATCGAATGATCAAGCAATAAAAACATCCAAGGCCACAAATAGTTACGAATATGCAAAAATTTCAAATATCATTTTAATTAGTAATTTTTTCAACGTTAATACTATTTTAATAATTTCGTTTATTTAAAACGATGGGAGATGTAGCTTATTTTTTTGGGACTAATATGATTTACATCAATACTCCTGCTCTTATACAATTTGTTAAATTTTATATAATTAAAGCATTTATTTTACCCTAAAGTTTTGTGGAATTTTAAGAGTTAAAAATCCTATGCTTACACTTAAAATTTGTAAAGAGTTGGTATAGCAATGAATAAAATTCTATCAAATTTTTTTTCAAAATGAATTTTTTAAATAAAATTTTTATTCCAAACTTTATAAATTCAAAAACAAAAAATTTTAGAATGTTTAAATTTTTATGTAATGTATATTAATATGTAATAAATGTGGATTGTAAATTTTTAGTATTTTATTACATGTGCAGAAGTATTTTTCCCCGTTTACACTTAACGAGTTACATCATTTTTTATAATCCCTTGAAAAGTGTAAAAGATGGGTTCTACTGTATATTAAAAATAAATCTTTATAAACATAATGCTTTGAAAAGATTTGCAATTTATTAAATTGAATGCTTATAATCTCAATAAAAAAAGTCAAAAATTGTTTTAGTAAAATATTTCTATGAATCTATACACATAATTTAAAATGAAATTTTTCCTCAAAACAAAAACCAAAGAATTTCCACTTAATTTGTGTGAAAGCTTTAAATTTCTTTAACACACTACAATGAAAAATTGAAAAATCAATTTAAGCGACGCGATGTAACACATTATACATTTTAAATTGTGAGAAGCTTATAGAAACTTGGGCTTCACTCTTAGTCCCTGCCCATTTCATCCAGGGAATTGCAATTTGCAAACAATACAGGATAAAAATTGTGAAAGTAATAAATGAAAAACAATAAATTTTTTTCATTAAAATACCCCAAAAAAACGTGATTAATATATTTTTGCGCATATACATCAATTTTTAAGGAAAAAAATCTGCCAATTAATTTGTTTCTTAAAACTTTATATACATATCCATGTAACTCAAGAACTGTAAACACGTATTTATTTTATAAAATTATTATTGGTGAATATTAAATTTATATAACCATAAAACTTTTATTTGTGTTAATAAAATACAAACCAATATTTGTGTTAAATAATGTTGTATATCTTTACACCCAATATTAAAAGTGCCTTTTCATATTTTTGAATACTTGCATTCCTTTTTAAAACATTATTTCTCACAATAAAACTAACAGTTACATTTTAAATTTCTACATGATAATGGATTGTAAGATTCAAACACAAGGAACATAAATTTCCTCTAGATATAGATTTTTAAAAAAAAATTATAAAAAGCTAATATAAAAAATAATTTAAAAATAAATAGTATGAAAAATGTAACTTTATTTAAAAAGATTTGGGAACACGTGTTATTTTTATATATCAAGCATATTCAAATAATTTTTATACGTAAATTAATTATCTTGATGACTATCAATGTTAAAATATTTACTTTAAATAATTAAGTTCTTTTATAATAAACATTCGTATGATATTTATTTTATTTTTCACACTTAGTCCGCATTTACATTAAATATCAATATTTGCTGAAATTAAAATTTTAGTTTTTTAATAAATAAAATTTCATAAGAAGCATATTAAATCGTTATATCTATAAGGTAATAATTCTTACTATTTATTTTCATTACTAATAAATGTTTTTTTCTTTCATCAGATTATCCTCAATTGAAAGATTTGATTTTCTAATTACACCTGCCTCATATTATATTGCACGACAAGGGCATTTTAAATATTTTATGCGACATTGTAATATTAAGTTTAATAATTTTTTATATAAAAATAAATATTTCTTGATTAAATACAACTATCAGTACGTTGTGTCTAACAGAGTAACAAAGTTTATGAATTTCAGAAGCAAGAGCTCTTTTAAATATTTAAAAGAATAATATGAGGAGATAATAATGATACAAGTTATTGTAAGATTTTAAAAGGAACATGATATTTTGTGAATGAAATGTTAAAAAGTTTTAGTAGTTGATGTATAAAATAGAAACTACATCACAAAAGTTACATTTTTAAAATGTTTTTGAAATCAAAAAACTTGGAGATGTGGGGGATTGAACCCCAGACCTTTCACATGCGAAGCGAACGCGCTACCACTGAGCTACATCCCCAACAAGAAAAGCTTTGATTAAATGTATTTTCCTGCGGGAATTATTTTATTAAATAGATACCGCCCGTAAACACGTATTTAAACGGATACCGAAAGTAAATTGTCACATCAGCATGATGTGAAAAAAAAATTGAAGAAAATTGAGGAAAAAAAAATGTGAAAAAAAAATTGAGAAAAAAAAATGAAAATAAATTATCTTTTCATATGTCATTGGTCTATTACCTAGAATATCAGGACTTTATATTCTTATGAAGTATAATATGAATTTTCAGCCGTATACAATATAATTTGGAGATTTAATTGAAATGTGAAAGACGTAATTACACTTGAACTATATATCATTTGTTTTATGTGGAGCAATTGTAAGCGTGTTATTTATTTACTAAAGTATTGATATTTTCTGTTAGCTCTCAAAGTAAGACATAAATGAGTTAATTCAAATAATCTTATAATATTTATATACATATATAAGCATAATATATATATATATATATATATATATATATATATATATATATATATATATATGCGTGTGTGTGTGTTTGCACATGTATATATGCTTAAAAAAATATTAAATATTAAGATTAATTAAATAATTTTCAACTTGAAAGAAAAATGTTAAATTATTATCTAAATTTAAATTAAATGTCCGGCAAAAAAGTTGTGGTCTTGATAGTAATTGTACTATAATCACAATGAAATACCAATTAAATAACAGCATCAATAAAAGTTATATCATCTCAACATGGAGAATATATAAAGACATTTTAAAGCTGTCATGCCTACATCAGTAAATATAATAAAATAAATTATATAATTTTAAATATCTTTACTTTACCTGATGCCAGATTCTCACACATTCACATAGATAGATTTTTACCTTTATCAGATATCAAAATGTAGCATTTGACTGTTGTTGGTAAGTGAGTTAGATGACCAGTGGAAGTGCCCATAACTGATATCATTTCTAAACTGGTTTGTCGCACAATTTTTTCTTTTTTTGTCTTTCCATAATTTAAATGATTTGGACTGACAGATGAATCATTCCTTTTGGAAATTTCTCAAAATCTTTGGGTACAAACTAAATTTAAACAACGTCTTACCTTTTCCAGGCAAATGGTTTAGTAGAACCCTTTCTCGAAATTTTCAAGAGCTGACTGTTTGTAAAGTTGGATCATTCCTTTCAGTTCTAGGCGAGTTACGTGCTCATATAAAATACGATATCAAAGCTTCAAGTATAGAGGTTTAGTATTTATTTTTTTTCAAGGTGTTAAATAAAAGGTTTAGGAACAATTAATAATAGATCAGCACTCTCATTAATTTTTCCCCGTATTATATATATATAAATATATACATACATCAACTATTGCCTGTATGGCGTATTTTTCCATTTGTTTACCAATATTGTCTGTACTTTCAACATCAAAATTGATAAATCAAAATCTTGTGAGCAAATTTTGGAACTAGTGTTTGGTAAAAGATTTTTTCCATAAACATCATATATATATATATATATATATATATGATGTTTATG
>JAPDSC010054947.1:0-13718 GCA_026290005.1 Latrodectus geometricus
CAGCAAATAGATAATCATCCATCAAATATATTCTAAAAATTCATTTGGTTTAAGTAGATAATCCATGATTATAAATGCAAGGAAGGGAGTCGTTTAATGCGCTAATGCCGTAAAATGTGCCATTGCATTGAGCAAAATTAACGATAAAACATTCTGAGTAAAACATTAACTGAAGACAAGAATTGAAATTATCATTTGAGGAAGACATTAACTAGGCGCGCAATGCTCTCCAATTCACATGAACTAAATAAATTATCCGTTTCTACGTGCTTCTAACGAAGACATCCTGATGCGTTAAAACTGCGAAAAGTAGCTGTAGAATGTTATTTTCCAAAACAAATATCTTAAATGATTCAGATTATTTTTGGTAATGGGAAGATATTTATTTGTCCCATAACCATTTATAAAATATTTATCCAAGTATTAGAAATAAATTCTCAAAATTTGTTGCCAAAATTGAGAACAAAATTATTATTGAAGTAAAATGCCCTGATTAGTTTATAGGAGTTGCTTGGATGCTTTTTCTATTTTAAATTTTCTTGAAACATTAGTAAGAATATTATTATTTGTATTTATACGTAATTTTTTGTGTGTACATCCTTATTTAATAAGTGTCTACTCCATTTGTATAAAGGCAAAGTTAAAATACTAATGAGAAAAGAAAATCTAATTAAGTTTTCAAGTTTTGCATAAAGCTTGGTGACATTTACCTCACTTGTTTGATATCATAATGCGATACAGTTATTTTCTCAATATTCTTTTTAAACATTCACCCTTAAACATTTACACTTTTAAATTACATTTTTATTAATTATTCTGGAATTGTATTCATAAAATATAATTTATTAGTAAATTTACTTATTTAGATGTTATAATTTACATTAAAAATGGAAAACGTTATTTAAAAAAATTTAAATATTTTGAATTACTTCATTCAAGAGAAAAGTTTTCCGAATCTACATTATAAGCACATAAATTAATCTCAAATTTAATCACTCTAAAATATTGTATATTACAATATATTACAATTTTGTATTCACAAAAAACAATATCTTCATTTAGCTGATTTTAAAATTAAAAAATACTGATAACTAAAAATAGACATTAAATGAATATATATATATTTCTAAAGGTATTAAGATATGACATAGTAAGTTTTGTCGAATATCTAACTTTGCAAATTGCTAAAAGAAATAAAGATAACAGCTATAGATATATAACAGTTATAGAAATATAGATAATGTGCTTCGAAGCTATTCAAAATTTTCTTACGATTCATTTATATATCAAAACATGATATAGATAATAATGATATTTCGCGTATTCCGGTATTTAATGTTTTCATATATTGTATTCTAGTACTATAAATTACATATTAAACTATTTCAAAACTTAAAAATTATATCTTTAATTTATAAAAAATTTTTTTGATTTATAGAATTTGACACATATATAAAGATCTAATTGCACGGGGAACAGTTTGTGAAATAACTTATAACAAAAATTTAACAATTATATTCATCATATTTTTGATGTAATAACAATTTAAATTAACACAGTCAATTAACTTACATTTTATGATTTGTTGTTTTTAAGTAATATATTTTTAAATTCTGATTTAAATATAAAAGCATGAAAACCAAACCCGTTGAAAAACTCCTTTTATAAAATGCATGTCTTATGAAATATAATAATTTTCAAAACTAAATGTTAAAATATTTAGCAATCAATACATAACAATTTTTAATAAATAATTTACAGTTTTGCGTCACAAGAATAATAAAGAAAAAATAATCATCAGTAGTTCTAATGGTTGAAAAAATTTATACAAATTATTTTGGCAAAATTTAAAGTAAAATTTTGACAAGATAAATTGTTTAACTTTTTAAAAATTTACGAAATATTATTTACAGTAAATGTTCTAAAATGGATTAAATAAGTATATTTAATCCATTTAGAATACTATTTTAATTGTACTATTTTAATAAAATAAACTTATTTTATTAATTTTTGGAACAGTTACTGTAAATAGTATTACGTAAATTATTAAAAGGTAACTGTCGAAACTAATTGAAAAATAATACAAAGAAATATTTCATCAGTACATAATTTTTTTTCATTTTACATTTTCATTATTGACTAAAAAAGTAACCTAAATGGTTACAATTTCCTGTAAAAAAAAAAACATTGATTGATGGAAGTAAATTTAGAGCCATAAAGTGAAGCCATTCTATTTAAGAGCATGAATTCTAAAGTACATTATATTTTTATAGTAGAAAAAAGCGGCCTTAATGGTTTTTCTTTTTAAAATAATGCTGTGAAACTAAGTGCACTTTGGCAGTCAATTTTCTATATTTTGGCATGCAGATTGAAGTAAAAACTATACAACAATATTAGAGCTGGCACGACATATTTCATAAGAAAATAAATACCATCTATCACCAAGCAACAAGCTATATTAAAGTTTGTTTTAAACTAAAAGCATCAAAATTAATATTAAACATTATTTCTAAGTTAATATAATTTTGTAATAACGGAAGAAAATTTTCCATGAAATCTACATGATTATAATTACAAAAAAATTATATTTACTTATTTGAAAAAAGATGAATTTTGTTATTTTCTTATGACAGGACAGATTAACGACTACTTTGTTTTATTTTCTCGTCAATAACGAAATTTAAATAGAAGTACATATTTCTTATTTTATCTTCAGTGAAGTTAAAAAATTACGAATAAATTATTTTGTCTGTGGTTCATGTTCTAACATTTTCTATACATTGAAGTTCTAATAGTTTTTTTGCATTGTAGTTTCTTTTTCAACTGAGTAAGAACTTAAAATTTCATATCACGGTTAAATTACTATAAATTTCTTAGAGCACAATCGTGCAAATTTTCTCACAATAATTAATCTGGCTGCATAATTTGCAAATGCCTAACAAAAACTGACAACCCATTTTTAATGCCGTTTCTGATATTTGATGCTTTATGTTCATTGACACACAACAAAACTTAACCCATATTTAGAGAACTTTGAAACAATAATATGATTCGTAAAACCAATGGATTAAAGAAGACATTGCATGAGATTAAGGATAATAATAATTACATGTCACATGCTTTTAAACATTTTTATGATGGTTGCTGAAAGTTCTAACTCAAGTGAATAAATTTATGGCTCCAGAGATTTCGATATTAATTTACTTGCATGGAAATTTAATAATTAATAAGAACCAGATGTGCTTGCAAGTTTATTGACAAATTCATGTTTCAAAAATAAAAATTAATAATAATATGTTTTCATAGTTAATAATAACACATTTTTTAAAAGAAATAAGCTTTCGTTCAGATCTTAAGTGTTGAAAGAAGTAATTAATGTATGTAAATAACTATATTAACATATATTTATGAACATATGTTTCATATGTGTTTGTAATCAGTAAAACATTGAAGTTCTTTTCCTAATACAATGTTTTTTTCTTTTTAAACATTTTTTTTACATATTTAATAATCTTTTATTATAATTCTTGGAAGCGGCAAAGAAAACGTTTTCTGTAAGGAAAATTCTTCTCCTTTTTCAAGTTCAATGCTCATCTTTTGTAATTAAGAAATAAAAATACTCAAAAAAGTTTATATTAAATAAGTCTTTTTTCTACATTTCTTATATGTTTTGCTTTATTCAGCTTTATTCAAGCTAATTGAAGAAGGCAATTGTGGAATATGTTTCATATAATATATAATATATTATACAGAAAATAAATCTTATATCAAATTATTAAACTAGTTTGTGCAAAAATGAAAATCCCTTAACTTTGAAAGAAATACGACTAAATATTTAGTTAGAGACGCCATAATAATTAATCTTAAATTTTTCAGTCTTAACCATTAGTGCCAACTTGTGTGCACATAATGTATTTTACTTCAGTTTATTATATAAGTCGACTCTATATTTTTTACTTCTTTGATTTATTGTGGTGAAATCTTAAAATAAATTCTCTGGGAATTATTGATAAATATAAGTGCCCACTTTTTTACAGGGTAACTTAACAATAACATGTAGCTAATTTCATGCAATTTTTTTTTTTTTTTTTTTTTTTGGAAATATAATTTGGAGTTAATTTTATAATTATTGCTTAAATAATCTTTTAATTATAATATGAAAGATAGTAAATTACCAATTGCTTACTATTTCTTTTTCCCGCAATACTATTTACAAGTGCACCGATAAAAGGTTTAAAGTCCTGAAATTAAGTTTTCTCATAAAAAGGTATCGTTCTTAGTTTGTGGATATAGGGGAATATAAAATAATCGTATATTTTGCTAATTTTACACCCCCGCGTTTACTTTTTAAGTCATATACATAAAAAAGTATTGAAATAAAAGCTTTAACACATAATAAAATTTATATATACATATATATATTTTGGTATTTTAATCATGTAGTAGTTTATGACTTCTCATTCATCCTTTACTAATATTTACAAATTTATTTTAATCAAATTAAAATTTTATCAGGTTAGAGAGTTAATTTTTTAAAAGACAAATCATTTGTAAGTATCAGTTTATGATATATACCATATAGAAAAGATATATAAGATGTGTATATTTCGAAAAAAATATTCAAAATACTATATTCAAATATGGTTAGCCCTTCTGCTTTAGAAAATAAATACAAATGGATGCACGGTCATGTTTTCTTGATCAATGCAAGTAAGGAATATATTTCTTAGAAGAAAAATATGCTCTTTTATAGCAAATCAAGTTGGGAAAAATATTCTAAAAAAGCTTTATAGAAACCTTAATTTTTAATAGAAAATGTTAACTGTATTTTCTATAGAACAGGGTTTAATTTTGTATGAAATTAATTTATATATTTCATTAAATCTAAATGTATAAAATATTTGGTATTTGGTTGTAAATAAGTTAATAATATTTATCATTTGTATGCATTAATACAAAATAATGAGATTTTTTATAGCAAGCATGTTACTCATCGTATAATTTCATATAAATTAAATCATTATGATACAAAAGCACTTCAAATTGTATTTTTTTTTATTTATTTTGTCTGTTTTACTTTCATATTTATATTATATCATCATATTTATATTATATCAAAATATTAATAAATATTATTAAAAAGATACAATATTTTCTAAATTATTGAATAATACTTCTATGACTTTTGAATTATATACATTAAAGGAAAATCTGCAATAGAATATAAAATATTAAATAAAAAATTACTTACATAAAAGTAAATAAATTTAGATTGTAAATCTAACACGTAAAATTAATTTTTCGTACTTTAACACAGTCACACTCTTATTAAAAGGAAATCACTTTTTAAAATCTCTAAATCATGGGACCATTATATTTTATGTTGATTTAAAGTTTCTGTTTGAGATATAAAATCGCATTATTAAAGCTTATAAATAACAAAAAAAATTGTTTAAATTATCTGATCAGTTTGTTTAAAAATAAAAAAATGAAAAAACAATAAACATAAGCATCATAAAATAATATTTGAATTTCAAAATATAAGATATAAAAATGTTATTTAGTTTTTTTTTTTTTTTTGAAGAAACAATCACTCGTATGACATACATATGCTATAAAGTTTACATTTATTCAAGTATCAAAGAAGATTTTACTTCTTGATTATACCTTAATTTATGACATTTGACTTAACACATCCACTTAAGTTTTACTAAAAACATATCGCACATATTTTCTATTTGTCTGATATTAACTGTCATATCCTTCAGGTTGATCAATTTAATTTCAGGTTTAGGAATTTATATGTCTTTAAAAAATTTGTATAGATTCCATCCCAAAAATACGATAGTTTATTAAAAAGGCTTAGATGCTTCAGTTGCAGTTCTGCATCCATTTCTTGAGACATGAAAACATAAATTGATCGGGATGCTTTGCTTAATGTGAATTCCAAATTATATCAAACATGCAAATCGTGAAAAAAAATCAAATGTATGAATTAATAAATTAAAACCAAATTTTAAAATAATTATCGTTTTAAAATTAAAAATTATAAAAACAACTGAGCTTATATGTTTTTATAATCGAATTTTCTGATGAGCTGTTATACTTGGATTTAGCCATATTGTATAACATCTAATTCAAGCTTTTCAAAAATATTTTTATTGTTTCATTTATGGTATTTAATTTTAACTTTTATTACTAATAACACATCATGAATCGTTTCATTGTTATTTCATAGATTTATGTGATAGTAAATAAAATATTATTTATAAATAAAAATAAATAGAAATGTTAAATTTACTATTAAATACTTTATGCCATCATCTTGTAAAATATTGATTTCGGAAATTTTTTATTAGTATAAGACACTTACAGATACACAGAATTAAATATAATCAATATTTTTTTCATATTATGAATAGTTATTTTCAGGCAATAATATCTACTATTGGCAATATTTTGAAGTTAAAGTATTCATAAAAAGTCTTATGTCAAATATTTTTTTAACAAAAATATTTTTTGATTTCGGATTTAGTTTTTTTAAAAATTTACGTTATAAAAAGTTATAGTAAAACTTTAATATCATGTAAGAAATTCAAATAACACATGATTTATAACGTGATTTAAAAAAAAATATATGTAAAGCTTAATTAAGTGTAACAAATTTACATGATTAGAAATGTTAGGAATTCCTTTTTGATGCCTTTTTAAAAATTTACGTTACAGAAAGTTAAAGTAAAATTTTAATATCAAAGTAAAAAATCCAAATAACACATGATTTATAACGTAAATTAAAAAAAAATATGCAAAGCTTAATTAAGTGTGATAAATTTACATGATTAGAAATGTTAGGAATTCCTTTTTGAAGCCTTTTTTAAAAAAGTAAAATCTTTCAGCAAGAGCTGAATGAGCTAAGAAAATAACCAAATACATTTGAGGTGAAACATATGTGAACCATTCATTCGACAGTATTTTTAAATAAATAAGTTTCTTGGCCAGAGTCGTCCTAGATAACGGTAAATTGATTTTCGATTTTCCTTACTAAGAACTTCGTGGGTAGAAATCGATAGAACCTTCAACTTCCACTTGAGTTGAAACACCATTTCAGCGATTGTTCAATAGAACAACTTTGTGGCTTTTACTGACTTCAGTGATATACTTCAGAAACATTTTATAGGTGTTTCAGAATCGTATCTAACACTCATTATTAGACAATGGAAAAACCAGAAACAAACCACTTCATTTTTAAAGATATTGAAACTATTTTTTTTCTATTTGCTTGGTAATATTTTTCTAAGTGAACTGAAACAAAACAAATATCCTTATGTAAGAATTGCTTCTGTAGTTTTCAAATATATTATAATTTTCTAGTTTCTTGTGTATTTAAAAATGTTGGAAATTTGTAAGCATACTTTGTAGCTTAACTTAAGAAATAATATTTTTTTCAATATAAATCTCAAAATCTCCAAATAATTTTATGTGAATTAAATATCAAATACTTCAGTTATAAAATGGCGATAAACTGTATTACCAATTCTTATTCTGTAAATTGTTTTTATATTCTATTTTAAAAATTTCTATTCATTAATATATTTACTAGACTGACATTTTTTTTAAATTATTATTATTATTATTATGGGAACATTTGGCGAAAATAATTGCTATAATTTCTCTCTTTCATGTAATTTTTTATTTATTTCAAAATGTTTGAAATTTGTGTGTATACAATGCAGATAATTTTATATTTATATTTTTTATAACATTGATTTAAATATTTGTATGAAATGTGGCTTCTGTGTTAAGATATCAATGAGTTCAAATATAAAACTTTTAACAATCTTCTCTATACAGCTGAAATTAATGTTTAAATTTATTTTAGGTCTTATTATTTTTATTCATCTAATTATTGAACAAAAGTTTCATATACAATCATATGATTTTATTTAAATTATTAAAATTTCTTAACCATAATTCTTTTAACAAAAGGAAAGTGAATGAATGAGTAAAAAATATCAAATGCCAAATTAAATAATGAAAATAGTGAAATTAAATTCAATTGATATTGATTGTGATAATTACTCAAATACAACCTTAAATAATAAAACTTTTATAATAATAATAAACTTTTATAATAAAAATAATAATAAAACAGCAAATGAATTCTTAATTAAACATAATGCAAGTAAAATCAAAATTTAAAATTTTGAATTATACAAAGTTTTTCAACAAATTTCTAGTGAAAAACATACATTATTTTAACGATTAAAAATAAAATGATAAATAAAATGTCAAAAAATTAAAATTAAGTACTTATTGAATAAATTAATCTTACATCAATCATATAATTCCTGCATTTTTATAAAATTTGAAAACTACAGTAGCAATGTGTTAAAATTGTATATTTTATTTTAAACTATAATAAACAATATTATATTCCAAATAAATTTATATTTTACATGATCAAGCAAGTCATTGAGGAAATTTAATATAACATGATTTTTAATGATTGAAAATTAATGAAAATACACAGCATCCTTCCGATAGGAAAAAAAGTAAACGTTACCAGTTTAATATTTTATGCATTTACTATAAGCGTACAATTTAAAGATAAAAAATAATAGAAAATAAATATTCTTGTAACATATTTTAAATTCATAGGTATTTTTCTTGCAAATTACATTTTATAACATTCTTTATTTTTGATATCCACATTGATATTTTTTTTAAAAAACAGCACTTGGAGAAACAAATTCTAAACTTTACTAGATGAAATCTACATAAATATAAATTATTGTTAACAAGAGAATAAATCCTCTTCCCTAGAATAAAACAAAACAATTAATTTTCCTTCTTCTTGAATTAGATATTATGAAATTATCCCTTCTAATATTAATTAACACAGTGGCATACCATTAGTACTTAGAAAAAAAAATGAAAAACATTTCGCACATTCCAAAAATGAGAAACATTTTTTTTATAATATAGAAATGAACTGTGAAATTCAGTTTTATGCAATTCTGTAAATTGATACACAGATAAATAATGTGTTTAAAAAATAAAATCTATGTCAAAGTTTAAAATTATAAACATAATTCAATGCGGGAAATCAGTTAAACATTTTTAAACATTGACCGTCTTGTAAAAATTTGAGCAAACTACGTCCCACGTATAAAATGGCAGCTTTTTTACAAATTGAAATTCACTATAAGATTATGTATGAGAGTACGACATTTATTTAAGAAGTATAAAGCATGGTATATGAAATTATTTGAAAATATCCAATATTACAAAAAGTTTATCATTAGAAAGATTTCTTGGATTTTTGACTGAGTACTAGAATTAAATTTATATAAATTTAAAAATTTAATTAATTTTAAAATAAAATATTATGATTAGATAATTGTAATTATTAAGATTTAATTTTTCATTAATTATATTTTGTGAAAAAGTGAGTAATTTGTAGTTTATCAAAAAGGTAGACCTTACACATGTTCTTCAAATACTTTAAAACCGAACCGGTAAGGTATCTTTACCGCTAGCATGTTTAACTGAAATATAGGAATAATAAAAATCAAATTATTTGAATGACATATCAAATTTAAAAGTTGAATTTATAAAACTCTCATAAATTGCATAAAATAAATTTTAGCAAAGGAACTACCGAAGTTAATAGTCAAAATAGTTTTTTTAATCCTCTCTATATTATACTTATATTAAAAAATGCACAGTTGTTCTTTAGTTTTAAGCCTAGACAGTCAAAAAGAGTAAATCATATTTCTCTATTATAAGAGGTCATCTGATCATTGCGTGGTGATTAAAGTCATTACAGTTTATAGAGATCAATATTAACCCTTATGCTTTGTTATCAATTTAACTGGCGATTATATAAGTTCCGCGTATCAAACTTTTAGAGACTCCAAAGAACAAATAAACTTCTATTTTAGTAGTTGAACAAATCTGTTTTGCCTTGCCTTGGTAACCAATTTCAATATCACAAAAAACATTCTTTTGCTTCGTTAACATAGATTCATTTAAATAACCATTACCCAATGGATCGCATATTTATTTCCTTATAAACATCTAAAAATGTGGAATGCACTTATGCAAAACTTTCAGTATCACCCCAAATAATATAAATTAACAAAGGCTTGAAATCATTATTGTACTGTTCAGGTCTGAGCTCAACGATTGTCAATTTATGTCCTAACTGCCATTTATGGCAATTTTCATTTATCTTAGTGCAGAATTCTGTTTCTAATTTTAATATCAAATGTCATTACCATAGTAGTTCCTAAAAATTACTTTGTCAAAACTATTATTAATAATGCTTTGAATGTTGATTTAGGAGTTATTTTCCTCAACTAACACATTCAAAATGTTAGTGAACTGGAAATGAAGTATATTTTGCTTATGGGTTATCGATGCTATTGATGAAATCATAAAACTGAAAATTGGCATCTCATTTAGTGCAATAAGAATGCTATTAGCAACCTTATCCTGAATTCCTGGGTGATATTCTTTACATGTTCGACAATATTCTTCAAAAAACAAACGAACCTTTCCTTTCGTTATTACCAAGCTATTAGATAAGTGGAAAATGAGCCATGCCTAATATTCAAAATTTGATTCGTCTGTAGTGATATTACACCATTGTAGAAGTTCCAGTGTTGCGTGTGTTCTTTTAAATAATTAATTTGAGACTTCTTACAAATAATAATGTTTATTTTCAAGTGAATAAATGTAGAACAAAATTTTAGAGCATTGTCTTACAAAATCGTCTGATTACAAAGCTCGTTCAACTAGCACGAGACTAGTTGAATTACGAAGAATTAATCTTATGTTAAATGCCAACTGGAGGGAAATAAAGAGCCACCGAGTGCACACACTCGATGGCATCATTACAATGGTGTAATATCACTACACGTCTTAACAAATTTATAGACTTCCAAAAATTGCTCTCCTAATGATTTATTAAATCATTCATCAACATAATAATTTATACACAAATCTCTAATTTGAATCTCTTTAAACAAATCTTTTTAATCTATCTCTTTATTTGAAAACTTCTAAATAGTCATTATCTCTAATCTTTGTTTTCAAAGCACAAAATATTTGAAATTTGATTCGCATTAAATTATTTTCTCACTATTTTTCAGTGAGAAAATAATTTCTTTCTCACTATTTTGTTCCTTCGATGCCAACAAATCTTTAAAATCGACATCTAGAATATATACCTTCTTTTCTAAAATATTTCGCCTCTATAAGCAATACATTTCCATTAGCCGCGCGTGGAAAACATCTGTGGCAGTCATATATAATTTTCAGATTATAACTGAAGTTATATCAACAATCACATTAATCTAGATAAGTTTGGACACAAAATTAAAGATGATAAGTGCAATATTATGTTAAACAAATGTAACTTGCAAATTTTATATTTATACGCACATTCATTACAGTTAAAAAAAATCGGAAATTTTAAAAATCAAGCAAATTACATTTAAATCATTTTACAGAATACGTTTATAGAAAACAATAACTCAAGAAATATTTTTTCTGATCTTTCAAATGGATGATTGATTTTTGTGTGTCTATTGATTTAATCATCATACTTATATTTTAATTAATTTACAAAATAAATTTTTAAATCATTTAACAATTTTTATTTTAAATTACTTGCAAGAAATGTATCTAAGCTATACTTTATTTAATCTAAGGAAACAAAACTAAATTTGCTCCTATTTTTATTTATGCTTATCAATTCTTAATTCTGAACTTTTTGAAAAAATAACTACTTTGCATTATTATATTTTTATTTTAATACATTTAAACCATAAAAGTTGTGTGGAATTACAATTTTAATCTAATGAAAAATATCAAAAACATTTCGGATATTAAATAAGTCATTATTTAAATAAAAGTATTAAAAAGTTTTGTAATGAGCAACTTAAATTGTTAAACTTAAATATGATTTACCTTAACACTCAACAACTCATTTTTGAATAAATTACGCATTTAAAATAAAAAATGATTAGAATATTTTCAAATTCAAGCTATGAGTTGTTAATTAGAGAAAAATAGTATTCCATAATGACTTTAATTATGCATGCGGTATGTTCCTCAACTCCCATAATAGCACTTAATTAGTTTCTAAGCTTTCACTAAACAAAAAAAATAGTAACAAATTAACATTTATGAAATCTTAATAAGTCGCTCTTTTTATCTTTAATATATAACTGAACAAAAGTGTTGTAGCTTACTTATCATTAATGAACACTTTATCACACATCTTGTTTAGTATGTATGTGATTATATATAAATACTTAGGTTCAATTTTAAAATGTGTTTTGATTAATATAATTTGAATTAAACCTGAATTTTTATCTGCGATGAATAATTCCAGTAACATAACTCTAAAATAAGGAACTTAGTTGGAAACAAAATTCGATGGATTTAAAGAAGTTCTATTATATCTCGAAAATTGAACAAATATTTCTTTGTAATATTCCTTTTTTTTTTAAAAAAAAAAGATACATCATAATTAAATTTATTAATTTTAAGTACGCAATATTTAAAAAATATGTAGATTTTTATCAAGGAAATTTTATAAAATCTTCGCAATCTAGAGATAGGCTTATAAAATTTTAATTTCTTTAATATAATTCTTATGTTATTTTTACGACTTTGGCTATTCATCAACAGAAAGGATTTAATATTTTTAATATTTAGAAACAAGCAGTAAAAATAAGTGAATTGATTGCTATGCATATAGGAGAATCCTAAGCACCAGAATTACCGGTAATTTTAATTATTTTTGTTTACATTCATATTTTTAATTAATTTAAACTACACCTATATTGTTCAACATTTTTATTCATTGAAAAAACAATCAAATAAGAAAACATAATTTTATATAATAAGCTGTTGTTTTATGTAAATCCTTCATTATTTCTTTTATCATCAATTGAAGCAAGATTTAATAATGAGTTTTGATTCGAAGCTCAAATATTATTTTTTAAACTGCAAAATGCAGTCTATTAATTTATATTCTCTAATCCTTTCTGTTCTTTAAACTATTGATCTATCAGCTATAACCTTTGACAAACATTGATCTTAAAGTAGTCATCATTAGGAATGTACCAACCAATGACTGATTGGTTAGCGTTCATCTTGGGCTGTTGGTCCCGGCTTCGAATCCTGGTTTGGGAATAGAAGTTTCCTCTCTCTCTCTCTCTCACTCTCTGTATGTATCTTTGTCCTCTTTTCTTCTGATATGATGGATGAATGTGGCCCGCCCTATAAACAGTTGTGTGGTGGTGTAGCAATGCTACTCCTATCTTCTTGACTTGGTTCACAGGGGCCTGTCAGGTAACGCTAAAATGAACAGCAGTTTCCGGCCTTGTTGTGGGTGATGGGTTCAGTCATCAGCCAGATCCCCGCCATTAGAAAAAGAAATTATTATGAATGCAATACATTTTAAGCCTTTTAAAAGAATCTTGTTCAAATTAAATTTACCCCTTTTTTGAAGAGCTAGTATATTTACTTAAAATCATTACCAAGCTTCAAATATTTATAGTTATTATACTTAAAATGGAATTGGTTTAAGTAATACATATTTCATTAATATATCATTGAATATGCATTACACAATAAATTATATATTATTATATAACAGTTATTATAATTAACATATATATTCCTTACATATTACATTAAGT
>JAPDSC010054947.1:14118-25589 GCA_026290005.1 Latrodectus geometricus
AAAAAAATTCCACCTTGAAAGATTTTGGGAATTAAAAATTTCAATTTATATTAATAGAACATACATATTTTGCGTAATATCATTATCGGAACCCATGAACTTCGTACGTCCATTTTATCATTCTAGATATTAATCACCACTTAATAGCATCCGTATCTTCATTAAATCTTTGAGAAGTACACTTGTCTCGGACAAGTGACATTTATTGTAAATTCTGTTAGACTCGGTTCAAAAATATCCACTTCCATCTCATTTGCATAGAAACTATCTTTCTCTTCTGCATGTCCGCTTAAACTAAAATATCTTCACACTGATTTATCTCTTAGAATTTATTTTTGGAGCAAACTCTTCAAACGACATTAAATAAACAGATAACTCTGAGTGTTTTGACGGAATAACTCATTTCGGCAACTCTCCGATAAATTTTCACATGTTACATTGTATTAAGAGCAAGGTTTTATCAATGCAACATTTCGCTATTTCATTTCTCTGAAGACGGAAACCCGCACAATTAACACGTCATATTTAAAATATTTTAATATATTTCGATATAATATGAGAAAGTTTTAAATTTATTGACCAAAATTCCTTCTTTGAATTTGGTTTCCTTTCCAATTATACATTCACAATGTTTCTGTGATTTATTTTTAGATAATTTAAGCTTCCTTTTGAAAGTAAATACAATAATCATTTTGAAAAAAAATACAATTTTATAAGAAAATATTTAAACTTTTAACCAAAAACCATATTTATATATTAATAATCAAAATATTGACATCTATTTTATTCAATAATTGAATAAACATTAACCAAACAAACAAATACAATCATCAGTTATGATTTTGACTATAAATGCTTCTTAAAAATAAAAGGTTTACTTCAATTAAATTATTAATAATACTTACAATAATAATTATTAACACAATAATCATTACAATTAATAATAATTTACGCAATTTTGCATGTAAGAATTATGAAATGTTGGTAGTATTTATTTTCATAATTATACTTTACAACACTTATTCCTTTAATGACAGATTAAATTGAATGTATTTACAAAATGGAATCTTTATTTAACTTATCTTTAATCTCCTTAATAGACTTTCATTATTATGGATTTGCAAATATATTATAAAGGTAATAAGTAAACACAATATTTTTGCAAAATATTGCAAAATAAACTATTGCAATATATTGCAATTTACTTTATATGCCATTTAGTTTTAAACAAATAGTTATATCTCTTACTATCCTAAATATTTACCTTGCGCATTCATTTATATTTTTCAATGAGAATGTTTTAAAATATTTCATAAAAATACATTATTAATCTTCAATTTTGTCAATCAATATGAAATTCAAACAATCTTGTTTAATGTAATCAATTAATTCCTTAATAGAAAATCAACCTTCAAAATTTTTAATGAACTTACATATATGACACCGTGCGTAGATTAAACTGTGCTTATTAAAAATTGTCAAAAAATCCACAATAGACACACACATGATCTATAAGGATTTCATGCATTAAAATAATCTGCATTTAAATATTCAATATGAAAACAAATACTGATATTTGAAAAAAAAAATTTTATCCTGAACATATATCATTATTGAAGTTTCATTCAATACCTTATATGTGGACGCGTTTGTTAATCATAAAAGTATGCTCTTTATGGCATACTTTTTGTAGTTAGAGAGTCATTTTGTTTCATCGCAAGGGACAAAACCTGGAAATATTTGAGTCATCTATCACGACAAAAGGATATTCAGAAAGCAGCTTTATCTATTATTTCCCACTAAAAAGCTCTCTAAAGAAATTTTAATACATTAACATGATGAGATTCGACAGTAAATCTTTGATATCACATAATGAACGCAAGTAAATTGAAAAACGTTCAAAGGCTTTTGTTTATCCATAGATTGTTACCTGCCGAAATCACTTTTTAAGAGATTATGTTCGGTAAATATGTTTTTAAAATTCTGTCTAATATAAGAAATTTGGAAATAGCTTATGATACCATGCTGTGACAAATTAACTGCCCTGCATTAAATGCAAAACAAAATTTCCTCTGAAAAATGTATTCAACATATTGATTCATATTTAGCATTATGAGATTTATATCTTTATTTAAAAATCTTACTTTAATATATAAATTTTTCCACGATTAATATTTACTATCAGCACAGTTTTGAATATTAGTTGCTTCTTAGAAATAATTAAAGTAAACTATTCTTGGCAATAAAAAAATCGTAAAAAAAAAAATCATGTTTTCAAGTGCTAAAATTTTTCAGTACTTTTAATTTAACTTTTGATCATTTTCTTCATTTACATAAGTCATTTCAAATATTTAAATAAATATGTATTTTTATAATTAATGTGCGTCAAACACAATAATATTGTATTTATATTTAATTTTATGTATATGTTATTTTCTTCAATTTTAGGTATAATATGAATTATTCTTATTACTTAAATTCATAATTTGACCAAAAGCAAATTTATATAAATAAAAAAAATAATTAAAAAACGTTAAAGCAAATTTGTGCATCATATTTATAAATTAATTAACTTTAATATTTACATAACAAGTTTATTTTTCCACTCATTTTCTAAAACTTTTATGTTATTGAATATAAATGTTGAAAATATTTTCATATCCATTAATTCAAACATATTAAAGATGAATAAATTTATTGTTGGAGGCAGATTAAGAACTAACATTATTTTAATCAATTTCCATACATTTAGAAAACTTTCTAAACTTTCAATAACCCAATATTTCAATAAAGTACTTATCAGGCTTTCAGCAGTTTCAAAGAAATTTGTTTAATGATTTTTAAATGTGTAAACATATTAACATAATCTTGTCTTTCTATTACAAAACAAATATGGTTACAAAAACATTTTAATGAATTTAGTGTATTCTTAAATTTATCTATCAATAGGTGCAAATATTTATGATTTTCTTTAAATCTCAATTCAATATTTCTTTATACTTTTCAAAACAATTTTACATTTTTCAAGAGCAATATTTTATTCGTTAACAACATTGCAAATTAATTAATGTGTTGTGTAAACTCTAATCGCAATAAGCTTCATTTTCTGAAGTTTAAAATTTTGAAATTATTTACAACGTCAAGCACAAAGCATAAAATATGCTCTCTGTGATAAGGCTCTTGATACACAAGAGCATTCTCTATACATTAAGCCAATAATAGATGGGATCTAATTATCAAGATTATCATCTCTTTCCTTCATGTGACTACTTAAATAAAATAATTGTATGATCTTAATGATAATAAATGTGACAATTATGTTAAATAATTTTAAGAATTAATTTGAAAATCTGAATTAATTTATGATGATGTCTGAAATTTATATGATAATTTGAAATAGGAAACATAATTTCAAAATCAAGTATAAATATCAAAGATAATTGCTTATGTTTCTGCAAAAGGTAACTTATAAAATTTCTGAGAATTACGTCATATTACGGATATTTTTCTTTAAAAATAATGGAAAAAATTTGAATAATTTTTTTCAATTAATTTCAAAAATCTAAATATTATTTCTTTTAATAAATAATAATTAAAACTAATAAATAACAGTTGCTCACAAGTAATTTGTATCACAAACAAAATAACGATGAGTAATCCAAAATTTGTTCTGTATAATATGTTTATGAATAATGGATATATTCTCTCTTTTCAGAACTTGGCGAACATATTAATACTTTTTAGTTCCCTCAACTTAGTAGCGAATTCTAATTCAAATAATCTAAAATAATTATTACATTCATTTTTATGTTAAATCGTTATTAACAAATAATTTATTATAATTGTATATTTCATTAAAATTTTTTTAACTTCTTTTATTTTACAGCTTTCCATTTGTTTTATTTGTGAAAAAATCTTCTATTATTGTAAAATATTTAATACTAGTTCAATCGTAAATTAAATTAATGTGATTAGTACATTATATGCGAATATATCAGATGTTTTATAATTTTACACACCTCTATAGGATTTCGAAGCATTCGATATGCTTTTCAAAAAATCTTTTTCAAGAATTTTGTGATACATAATAATGAATTCATAAATTACTTGTGTTTATATCCCAGAACATTTTTTCTGAAATTCTTATTAAAGGGATCCTTAATTTATACAAAGATAAATTTTTATGTTAAAATAACTTAAATTTCTTTCAAATGATACATTTTTTATAGTTATATACTGATTTTAATTAATATTTTAAAATTAAATTTCTAAATTTAAAAATAATGATAGCTATAATTGTTTTTCAAATGATTAATAAAATACATAGAACACAATATATATATATATATATATATATATATATATATATATATATATATATACAATAAACTTAATACATTTATGTACATGTAATCACTAATACGGTTGTCTCGAAATTAATTTAGAAATGTAATCATTAAATAATGAATAATATTAACAATATTAATGGTTACACTTACTTATGCAAACTATTCTCAATGGAATAACTCAATGGATATTATAATGCTAATGTACTGGAATCTATTTTTACTTTTATTCGTAAATATCAGTTTTCAGACCACCATTAAAATACATGTCAAAAGTATTACTGTTAAAATTAAAAAAAATTTAATTTAATAAATTAAAAATATCATAATTTTATTTATATAATTTATTTATAAATATTTATGCATTATGTATAAAAGTAAAATTATATTTCACTTTTGGCGCAAGCACAATTATATCTAATAATAATCTGTATAACAGTTTGTTGCCAATTTTGTTTCCACTTCAGTACGAAATGAATAAATTCAGTTAAGCTATTTACCCTAGACGAATGAATATTTGATGTTTCAATCATTTTCTTACTTTTCAAAAAATTTCTATATTGTGAAATAGGAAATCATGAAATAATTATAAGATTTACTTAGTCATTTAAATCATTACTTAGTCAAATAAAATAGATACGAAGTTTACTTTTCAAATGTTCTCTTTAATTTTTTTTCGCTCTTAAAATTTTACTTTTTAAGCAACGATAAAAATCTTTTTACTTAAAAATACTCTGCTATGTTTTTGCAGTTTTCCATAATTTTTTACGTTTTAACTAAACACATTTCCAAAAGTTTTATATAGTATTTATGGCAAAAAGAAATTTAATAAATGTAGGCTATATAACGGCAATTTACGCAAAAAGGAAATTTTAATTTATCAATCGAATGATATTTTAATTTTTTTTATATACATAGTTTCTAAAATTATTATTTAATGTAATAAAAAAATTAATTACCCTTTCAATATATTTAAAAGCTAAACTATTATTAATTCTTTTTAATAAAATATAAATATCCCTATTAATAAAATATATTAAAAGGGAACGTAAAAAATATTTTTGAACAATACTATTTATATCATTTTGAAAGTTTAAATTACATTTATTCTTACATTTCTAACAAATAATTGTTCAATTACAATTTTACTTTTTTAACTGTGTTTACCAAAATGGCTTGCTAGGAAGTATTTTCGGAAGTGCATTTTTTGCATGTTGTAAAAATCTTCAAACATCTTTAGAAACAAAGCCCTCAAAATAATTCATAGAATAAATTGATAAATTTTAAAGATACTTGCTTCTATAATATATTTTTAATTGCAAAAAAGAACAAGCAAAAACATTTTCTTTAATTTTAAATTATAATTTTTATATTAACTAAATGATGTATTAAAGGTCAGTCAAGCGATAGCAATCATAGTTGGGTATCCTTTCCAAAATCCGCCAACATCACCTCATCTTTCTTAACGACTCAATATAATCATTCCATTCAACGAACACATGGTTCTTCACACAAACAGCCAGGAGACTGGAAGATATTGATTCGCATATTATTCAGAAATGACTACAGAGTATCATTATAATTGAAGGAATAATCCGAGATATAACTAGCGTTGTACTTCCCCAGTACTTGCGCTGTAAAATATTAATTCTCTGTGTGTATCTGTACAAATATAAGATATTAATGTTAGAAATTTAATATGGATTAATATGAATGTAACGTTTTAACGTTTAATGACTTCAATAACTTTTGTATATATATATATATATATATATATATATATATATATATATATAAAATGGCCGTATTATTGAATCTCTCATTCATATGAACTTTGGTAACTACGAATTCATTTAAGGCTTGAAATATAAAAGAAAAATGAATATAAGATTTATTACACCAGTGAAGTTAAATACTTTAAGAATATTAATTGCTGCTGTTTTAAAAAAACTTTTTTAATTTTTATTTTACTTAATTATTTAACATAATTTACTTTTGAAACAAGGCAGATAAAAGAAAATTATTTTTTTGATTAAGTGCACGTCAATACTTATCTTCAAATATTTATGTATAAAATTTAATATCAACAATATAAAAATTTTAAGTACCACTAAAATATGTTTAGTAGCAGAAATATACTTAAAGACGAAATGATATTTTCTCAATAAAATTTACTACCCCAAGAAGTGTAGTTTGCTTTATTATCATTTGACTAATAAAGAAATCAATTTTTATAGTGAAACTAGAAATGCAATTTACTATATTGAAGTCACATGTAGGTATATTCTTAGTAAAACGGACATTTCAGCATCTCATGTCTATAAATTAAGGTAAATATCAATGCTAATAAATAAATGTTCAGAAAAATCAAGTGTAACTTAATCATAAAACTAATTTATTAAGCACTATATAATGAAAAAAAAGATAATGTATGTATGATACTATCAACAAAAACTATGAGTTTTTTCCCAAGAATAACTTCTAAATTATTTCTTTCACAAGAACTTAATTTTATATAATTGACGGTATTTTTTTAACATTTTATGTCTTCAGTGCGATGAAATACAGTATACAAAATCCTCAGTTATGATGTAGGAAAAATTGTGAAGCTGATGTGATTACTATAGTCATCTAGGTATAATTTTCAAAATTTCTTTATAAACGTAAAATGTACTTGATGGGTTTCAACTCGTAGGCAAGCTCATCTCAATCGTGTTTTATCTGATGCAAAGCAGGTGAAAATATTGCACATTTGTTACTAGTGATATTGTCAGATTAAAAATATTGGCTAACAACGATTATTTAGTCGTTGCCACCTATAAATACAATTTTTGTCCACGCGGCACACTTTTAGTAAAATACATTCTGTTTCATAATAACGTCATGTTCCATTTTGTCCTGGTTCCGATTTTCACATGCAGATCACTTCTGAAATTTATTATAATTCCGTCCCAAACAATCAGTTTTCCTCTATAGTGATAATGTCATTCAATCATATTTTTTGTGATAAAGTAACATAGCATTCATAGTATGAAAACATAAAATGAGTTATACACAAACTCTTGACTCATAGAAAACATCACACCCCAGAGTGATTATGTACATTCTGCATGTTCTCTACTCCAAATTAATTACAAGTGATTATGAACTGCCATGTTAGAAACACATCTTTATCGGCCTACAAAGATATATACCAACATTTCAATAACATTTATGTATTGTTTTATTTTAAAATACTGCTATAGAAAGCTTGACACTAGTTAGATGTTGTACTATGTCTCTTTTTTTGGCCAGTTACTATTTCTATAGGCAGTTTTGAGAGCGACCTTACCATAACGTCCCCTGAAACACAATCATCCCGAAGAGAAGTACGCAATGCTTCTTAACTATTTTGCTTAGTTGACACCTCTCTTTATAAACCGTTCTTCTACATTTATGTCAGTATGACCAATTATCGGTGCCATCTTGTGGCTCTTCCTATAATTAACATATTATTCTTCAAGCTATCTGTAATAATTCTACAGGTGAAACAATAACTTTAAAGTTCAATTTCCATCTCATTTATGAATTATCCACAGTTTATGGTCAAATATTTATTTAAGAAAACATCATTTAATCGCTATTTCCTTTACGAATGGAATGAACATATAACAAATATAAAAAATGAAATTTACAAAATAAAATTTAAAATTTGAGTCATTTAAATAATTATACAGAACAAAAGTATAACAAGGAAATGACACAATAAATTAAATTAACGAACATGGCCAGGGTCATCAGTGGTCATCCCTACTAATAAGAATTATAGCTTTTCAGCAATGGCTGAAGACATGACGAAATCAAGCCATTACACCCTGATAAAATATTAGGTATCTATTCTTAATTCTATATTTTGAGTTTTTTCATCAATTTAAGTCATTTTTGGAATGGATTTGGGATGTAAAAGTTTCGATTTATATTACGTGATAAAATTGATTATTTCTTTAATAAGCTCTAATTTATTTTGTTAATTTGTAATCCAAGAATAAATGAAGCTTTTATTTTTCATTTCAGAATATGAAACACCGTAAAAAATATATTTATTACAGGATGTAAATTTTAAGCTATTTTGCAAAGTTTTCTAATTTCAAGTAAGCATTTAATGCCACTTGCTAAAACGAATTTCTTCTTAATTACAAATATCAAAAAACAGTAAATACTATTTTGAAAATCAAAATATTATCCAAAATTTTATTGTATTGTTTTGTAATACATAACATTAAAATTGTATTGTTGTTTTGAAAAAGAACATTAAACTTTTTTTTTTATATTAAAAATTGGATATTTATTATTCCATATATTTTTCTGTACGTGAGGAAACATATTTTTCCTCTTTTTACAAAGTTTTCCCCTAAATTTAATGGATTTTCTTTTTTTTGTTTTGTTTTTTTGTTCTTTTTTTTGTTTTGTTTTGTATTTTAAATTCTTTGGACAAAGTATTACATTTTACACTTGAGTTTCATGCTTTAAGGCTACAATTTTGTAAAACACCATTGTGGAATAATAATTAATAGCTGTATTATGAATAAAGCAACTTAAATTTATAATTATGAAGAAATTAATTTGAATTCAAAGAGGAACGTAATTTGATTTCAATCGTAGCTTATATGCTATCGTATCATCCTATTCAACTACAGTTAATGTTAAGAAATGGAGATTTGAGATTCATAGGCTACTATACCATACAGCTGTAGTTTTGGTTGTTCAAAGTTCCAACGGTGAGTTATAATTGCTAGAGTTAAATCTAACACCACTCATCCATGATAAAGGGAACAGCGACATTTTAGAGATATGTTAGCAGTCTATATTCTCTGGGTAATCATAAATCCTATCTTCTTGGTACTGCAATCAGAAGCAGGATTTATTAGTAAAGTTATATCGTTCCTTTAACCATGCGAATCGTGCATCACAGCATTGATGGTTAAAACGCCTGTAGTCTTGAAACAAAGATAAAAGAAGCAGTGGGTGTCGAGCGGATATTCTTTTCAGATACAAATGACATCAAATGATACGAGTGTATATCGAAAGGTATTTCTGTCCAATGAATCATCATATGACTAAAGCTTTCTTTTTTTCTACACACACAATGTGTTTGTCATCACGTAAATACATAGGTGTTACGAGATTGATACAATTATCGCCGTCTGTTCTTTAGTCTCATCTGTAGCCTGTGTTGACAGATCCACATCACAGTTGTTTAGTTTTTCTGAAAGATAAGCTGAAATATCGATGCTTTTTTTTCAACCCCAGTAAAATTTAGAATTTTCAGCGAAAAACGCTAGTTGTACATTCAAACAACTACGAAATATGGTTAAACAGCTTACTCAAAAAAACAATGATTAAGAAAAACAACTGTCTAACTTTAAATATAAATTAACTTCTCCCTTTTATATAGTGTGTTTGCATATTACAAAACGATCTCCTATGATAAGTGTGTATACTTCAGTAATTATGATTTCAATATTTCATGAACACAAACACATAAATTTCTTATTCTGTGTTTGTGACGGAAGTTTTATACACTACTGGCCATTAAAATTACTACACCAAGAAAGCGACATGCTACAGACGTGAAATTTATACGAAAGGAAGAAGGTGCTGTGATATGCAAATGGTTAGCTTTTCAGCGCATTCAGACAAGGCAGGCGTCAGTAGCGATACCTACATTGTGTTTAAATAAAGAAATTGTTCAGCCGGTTCCTCATACACAAATTACATTTGAACGTTGTTGTCTGGTGAAAAGTTGTTGTGATACCTCCTGTGAGAAAGAGAAATGCGTAACAGCACGTTTCTGACTTTGATAAATGTCGAATTGCAGCGTACTGGGACTGCGGTTTATCTTATCGCAATATTGCTGCTCGCGTCGTTCGAGATCCAATGACTGTTAGCAGAATATGGAATCGATAGGTTCAGGACGGTAATACGGAACGCCATGCGGGATCTCAACGACCACCTATTACTAGCAGCCGATAAGACAGGCATATTATCCGCATGGCGTAATAGATGGTGCAACCACGTCACGAGCCGTGAGTCATGAAACGGGATCGTTTGGAAAACAACAAGTGTCTGCACGAACAGTTCGACGACGTTTGCAGCAGCATGGACTCTTAGCTCGGAGACCATGGCTGCGTCATCCCTTGACGCTGCGTCATAGACACCCAGATAGCAAACGATGGTCCTCAGGATGTTCGGAGAACGTCCTCTTACGTCCACCGGACGTTTTGGATATCCGAGGGATGTTCACTGGACATTGTTTGCTATCTGGACAAGAGCGCCTTCAATGGTGTGATCAACGACGAACCTGGGCGCACGTATGGCGAGACGTCATCTTTTCAGATAAATCAAGGTACTGTGTACAACATCATGATGGTCGCATCCGTGTTTGGCGGCATCATAGTGAACGCACACTGGCGGCGTGAATTCGTCATCATCATACTGGCCCATCACCTGGCGTGATGGTATGGGGTGCCATTGGATACACGTCTTGGTCACCTCTTGTTCGCATTGACGGTACTTTGAACAGTGGACGTTACATTTCTGGTGTGTTACGTCCCGTGGCTCTACCCTTTATTCGAGCCCTGCGAAACCCTACGTTTCAACAGGATAATGCCCGACCGCATGTTGCCGGTATTGTATGGACCTTCCTTCATACGGACATGTTCACCTGTTGCCCTGGCCAGCACGTTTTCCAGATCTTTCACCAATAGAAAACGTCTGGTCAATGGTTTCCGAGTGACTGGCTCGTCACCAAACGCCAGTCCCTATGGTTGATGAACTGTGGCATCGTGTTGAAGCTGCATGGACATCTGTACCTGTACATGTATTCCAATCTCTGTTTGACTCAATGGCCAGGCGTATAACTGCTGTTATTACTGCCAGAGGTGGTTGCTCTTTGTACTGATTTCTCAGGATCTATCCAACCAAATGTTTTTAAAATTTAATCACTTGTTATTTCTAGTATAATATATTTGTCCAATAAATATCATTTTGGTATCTATATTTTTTCCTAGTATAGCAATTTTAATGGCCAGTAGTGTACATATATATATATATATATATATATATATATATATATATATATATATA
>JAPDSC010054947.1:33151-45012 GCA_026290005.1 Latrodectus geometricus
TATATATATATATATATATATATATATATACAAATTGGGTTGTCCGGAATGTTCGTATGATATGTGTACATATTCTAAAAGAGATATCTTCAGCCGTATTTGGAAACATTTTGTATATGGTTCGTTAATTTTTATCAGTTTTGTATGCTTTAGAATATGGTAGCAAATAAATGCATTATAGGCATTTAACGCTTTTCTTGCCGCCCAACCTGTCTAGTGGGTAGCGTACCTAACTACAGATGTGTGGGACCTGGGTTAGAATCCTGGCTCGGGCATAGATGTACTTTTTCTCTCTCTCTTTCTTGTCGTTGTCCTTCCTTTGTGTGTGAATGGTTGCCTATCCTATAAACTATAACCTATGGCATGCGTGTACTGAGGAAGTCGGACTCCACACCAAATATGGTTCAGTTGGAAAATTTGCAGCAGCGCACCATTGCTTATTGCCAGCCTGGCTGGCACACGACAGCAACAACAACGCTTTTCTTTTTCCGAAAGGGCAACAATGCCACAGAAACCGACAATAAGAAATGTGCTATTTATGGCGAGGATAATGGATGAAAGATTTCCATTAAGGGAAAAATTTCGACTGTTTGGTTGAGATCAAAACCTATTTGGGCAAATGTTTTACCAAGAAATCTCAGAGGTTCTTAAAGGAGGGAATTCTCAAGCTACACGAAAGATGGAGAAAGGTTGTGGAGCAGAATGGTACCTGTACGTAGAAATGCAAGCCATACGGACTTTCCGAATCTCACTCTAAAATATTGTCCAGGATGATGTGTCATTAACAGTAATGACATCAAATTTAAGATAGATTTTTAAAATGTAGTTGTACTGTTAAGAACATGCCGAGCAAGGCAGAAATGATCTATTGGCATTGGAGTATATATTTCATTACACCACACAAGAAAATTCGACTAAGCCTTTGTAAATCAAAATCTGATTAAAATCAATATTCTATTATCTTCCATATACGAAGATAGTAGTTATTTATAGAATAGATATTAGCTATAATTTAATATTTATAGATAGTAGCTATAATAGAATAGATACGCCTAACGAAGATAACTTCAAGTTAGTCATATCTATTCTATTAGCAACTATAATGTATTACTAGCACATCAGATATTTCCACACATTTTGTTGCTTTTAAAGGCTAATGTGAATATTCTCAAGTAAAGCATTTAATATACGAGAAAACAAAACAAACAGTTTAGATTCATGATCCTGTGATACACGAGGCAATTTTCCTAAATAACTGTCAAAAATAACAACGTTTTTTTTTTTTTTTTTTTTTTTTTTTTTTTTTCCACATTATATTAAGTACCTAATTATTGGTAAGATATCATAAGACATTAATAAAAAATTCAATTACTTTGCAATTTCAATTATCATAAGCGGGGAAAGATTAAAATTACTATATTTAATATTCCAATTATTATAATCTTTTTGAAAACAATAATACATTTCCAAAGAATTCTCCTTGCATGTCTTCAAAAAATAATCTTATCTGCGTAAGATAAAGGATTTAAATGCAGTTTTTACTTATTAATTAATTTCTGTCTTTATCAACCTTCATTAGCTAAATATTGTGTTAAGTTAGAGAAAGTTTTATTAATTATGTCTGCAAAAAAAGTATCAATGCAATCCTTTTCACATCGAAAACACTGAGGTAATTTATTTCGGCATTGAGTTAGAGTGTTTTCCCTATCTCCATCTATCTAAACTACCACTTCTTTGATACTTTCATCGAATGAAACCCTTAAGTGTAATGCTCATTGGAAGAAAATCTGTCGTTTAATGGCTATCATGCCCTACATCAGAGGAAATCCACCATGTGTGCATTATTCTTTTACTGCTTTTTGCTTTAGATGTGTTGTACAACAGGGACAAAGAAAAGAAAACATCTGAAGATTAGAAACCGAGATAAAAGAAAGAAATCAATTGAATACTTTTGGCCCAATCAATTATGTTCTCGAAGTTGCTTTGTGAATACTGTCTTCCTTTATGTCTTATTTAGAAATAAAAAAAAGCATTTCATTAGTGGGTATATCAATTGATTCTAAGGAGTTGCTGATACATGTGTAAAAATAATATATTATGATATGATTTAAAAATATATAATAAAGTATTTCATTAAATGCTTCTCTATAATAAATAAAAATTATAAGTTTCTACATTATTTTAAAGAAAAATTATATTCATCATATTTGATTTTTAGAAATATCTCATTTAATATTAAAAATATGTTTAAAAAAAACACTGCTACAAAAGCATACAAAGGAATAATAATTACCATTACATTAATTAATAGAAAAATGTAGCTTTAATTAGTATGTGGTAGCTTTATTGATATAATGTGATTTTTAAATTACTTCAAATGTGTAAAATTTCGGACCTTTAAGAGGCTGATTGAGATTTTTAAAAAATCTGAAATGTAGAAGCCATTCAGTTGGAGCAGAAGTCAACGATTGCCAGAAGGTAGCGAGCTCGAATCCAGGCTTATATGGGGATCCGTTGTGTTCACAAATGGCTACTGGGGTATGTAAAATATGTTGTATTCGTAACGTTCCCCATGTTCCCATTCCAAATTAATACATCTGGAATTGTTTGGAGCCAGGCCATGTGTCTTCTATAGCTTCAATCTCTAAATCAGAAAACCTAGATTGTGCTGCCCTCTATGATCCAAATTGTGCTTATAACCTCGTATGAGGTGCTCTGCTCAACAATGGAATACACTCTTTTTGACTTCATTCGCCTAGTCAGACAGGCTTCGTCTAGTTTAGGTTGTTCGATACGTACATTATAGCGTAGCTATGATTGTAGATACAGCATAGTACAGAAGAACCTCACTTAAAGATCACCTTTCATAACAAAGCAAAAATTATTGTAGAACAATGGCTCACTTAACGAATTTTTTTTCATATAACAAATGGTGAAGAGAGAGGAATTCCCAGATTGTGCTTATATTATATCAGTCTGTTTCTGAAACAAGTTCCAGTAGCATCTTAGTTTCACTCGTGATCACTTATTTTCTCAATTACATATACCTTTTGCTGTGTAATGTGTACATGAATAAAATTTATTGAAGTATTTTTCATATCGATTCCTGTCTTAAGATGAATGACAAGGAGTGGTGAGGGACTAGCAAAAGAACACTTACTTCTGCTTGGAAAAGCTTTGACCAGAGAACTTTGTTGAATGTTTTCTTTGAAAAATTTGATATTGTATGTGAAATATGATACGAACCTATGATACGGTAGACGATTATCCTAGTTTTGGAGGTGAATAACAGTGGCATCAAAATCTCGAGGTATCACAAAGCCAAAAGCTGATCACCGAAGAGTTTAGGGAATTATATCGTGTTTCACAACAAGAAATTTCAAAAGGCAATTTGTCAGAGGAAGAGGAGGTAACAGTAAAGCAAATGATTTCTGTAGGAATAAGAGAAATGCTAAAAGCATGGGAAATTGTTGACTCTTACTATGAGGCGCATCTTTAGAATAAGAAAGTAGCTATGCAAGCTGCAAAAATATTTAATGATAATGCTATTTAGCATATTCACTACATTTTGAAGAGTCATCAAACACAAATAAATGGGCATCTTTCAATCAAACACCTTAAGCCATAAACCATCATTACTTCGATTTTTTTTTATTTTCTACAAATCAAATTTGCATTATAGGTAGGGTACCCCCATGTTAGATAAAAAAAAGAAGGTACAGCAAATTCCTTAACAATATGTAACTAGTCTTCATGGAATAATTATTATTCATAACATTTTGTGAGTAACTTTAAGATAACAAATAGATTATCGTATTTTACATCAAATTATAACGTAAAAAGTACATTTATAATGTGTGTTTCGATTCACAAACATTATTCTTGAACGAATTATGCTCACAAAGCTACTGTACGACAAGCTTGAAAAGCAAAATCATGCACTGAAAATTGAAGTTCATTTAAATAGACTTATTAGAATTAAAGCAGATTGCAATGTCTAAAAAGTGAATACAAGCAGTAAAAGTGAAAACAGTAATGTATCAGCATCTTGATTCCTAAGGTTCCAATGATTCCACTTAAAAGATACATTCATTGACAGAAAATAGGCACATGAGCTGTAATTTCCTAACCATTTGTCAAAGATGTTAATGCTAAATATGGTATAAAATGGTGTCACACTTACAAAAACTAGTCGATTTGAAAGGTAAGACAATAATATCATCTTACACACACACACACACACACATATATATATATATTGATAAAAAAAATTATTATTGATAAAAAAAATTATTGCAAAAATATGAAAGGAAAGTAAATTTTCATTCTACTAATTTTTAAATTATGGTTAGAAACATTTTCATTGGATATTAAAACTTATAAATAATTAAATGCCTTGAAAATAATTACACAGTGTTTAGATTAGTTAGTAGTGTAACAATGTTTTTTTATTCCTTAAAATATTCATAAGTCTATTGTTTTATATATTGCATATAATATATATACTCTTTTGTGTGAGCATAGTCTACTCATTTTACTCATCATTTACTTCTTAATCTTATACTGAATGGAATCTTAATGTTAATAAATAAAAGAGGACACTCCCGAAAGATAAATGCTTATATATTTTTCCTAATCCTAATTTTTTATTTTAAAAAGGTAATACATTTTAGTAATTACCAATAGTCATCTTGTATTTCAATATTTAAATCACAAAAATTTTAAGAACTAATAAAAAAATAACATAGTTCGAATTTTAAAACGACCATTTTTTAATTTTTCAAATTTTCATTGACTAATAAACGATAAGAATCTAAAATTCATAAAAAATAATAAATGCATATTATCAATTAGAAACATTAAAAAAAATTGAAAATAATATCAATAAAATAAATGAAAGCAATTTAACATATTTACAGTTACATTAATGTAATAATTTGAATAAGAGTATATTTTATATTTCAGGATGTTCACCATTACTTATTAATTTTTATTATTCAAAAGATACTGAAATCTGAATTTCCTAATTTAGTTTCTTTGCTCTTTGCAATTTTCCCTATTGGTTTAAAATTTTGTTAATGTTATTTATATAAGTGAATTAAAAATTTATCATTTAAAATGTATGCAGCGAAATTCAGTTATTTTTAAAGGTTGTTGTTGTTAATGACACTTGTTGTTGTTGACACACAATGTTAATGACTTGTTAATGACGACGCCAAGCCCGCCCGTCACCGAGACTAGGCGAATAAAGTCAGAGAGGGAGCGCCTTCCGTTGTTTTAATAAGCATTTAATGCAATTTTAAAGGTTATTCACATATATGAGTGTGTATGATAGTTCTGTAATTTTGCCATTTGCATTAATTATAAATCTTACCTGTGTTAAAAAGGTATGAAATGGATACATTACGTAAGACCTTACTGATGGTATTAAAGATTTCTATAGTCTTGGGTCATAAATTCCAAAGAGGATAAAATGTTCTTAAGATTTTCTGAACAAAACTGATAATTATAAAGGGGACATTAGTTAGAAGATAATTTTATTTAAAGTACCTTCAATACTGCCTCATACATTGTGGAGACATTTCTATTTTGAAACCACTTAATGAAGAGCTTAATAACTTCAAGCATTTTAATGCTAAATACATATATTGTCATTTGATATGATTTCTTATTGGTAGTACATCATATTCACGTATTGCAAAGAAGAAAACAAAAATCTCTGAAGAAGCTACCCTGAAAGATATGTTTGTAAAATGCAAAACAGTAATTTATATTTACTATTATTCATCAGGGGCTGTATCGAACAAGAGACTCATGAATCTGAAAACTCCTGAGTTACTCTAAATCACGATAGTCCATGTGGATGAATTTGTGAGCAATAAGGACTCTCAGTCTGGTAACACTTACTTGGGTTTCCTGAACAAAGCACCATAGAGACAAATAATATAGCTGGTAAACCCGATGAGAAAGTATAGCACAAAGCTATCTTATCTGAGAATTCCTGTTCTATATTTAGCATTATAATGATTGTATATGTATGTGATGATTGTATAGTCACTTCCTGCTTTCGATTTTTTTATACCGATTCTGCACTTATTCCAATTTTGGTATATGCAACCATTTAACATATGCCATATGTATCTATAGCTAGAATAGATGGTATTTGAACAGTGGATGGTATATTTATGATATGTTATTGCATTGTGTCTTATTTTCGAAACTAGCGTAACGCTAATTTCACAAGAGAGCATGCTGTACTTTTCTATGCTTTCAACGAAAAAAGACATTTGATTGTTGTCCTAGTTTTGCTTTCATTTGATTGTCCTTTTTTACAATTCCTTTACTAATGAGGTGATCACTTCTTTAATTGCTAGGATTGACAATTGTTTCCTCTAATTTCACTTAGTAAATCTCACAAAATGCTTGCAAATTCATCAAATAAAGGGATCATTTTATCCCTATACCATATTATTTGCCTACAATAACTATTTTTTTTATTTAATTTTAATCATCATTTCGTTATTTCACGGCCATCAAAGATTACATATCTGACAATTAAATTACGTAATTAATTTCCGTACACCTTTGATCATATTCGTAAAGAGTATTTGAAAAAGTTATTTTGAAAAGCTCGACGGAAATACACATCGCTAATAAAAGAAACGTAAAGATCAAGTTCATAAAACGTTTCCTAATTTTGTAACATATTCCTTTCCGTATCTTTGTACTTCTTGTATTTTCATTAGAAAGAACGAAACCAATTTTTGAAACGGATATCCTCATTTACTCAGATTAATTGAAAGAAATAATTGGGAAGAACAAAAAATGTGTTTTGAATAATATATAAGAACATTTCTTTTGAAAAAAAAAGTTGTGAAAAATATCTCTGAAACACTTTTAACGAAGAGGAAGGAACAAGTGACATAAAGAGTTTCAAAAATAAAGAGTTTCGAATAAAACAATTGGATACAAATAGAGAGCTAACATTACTTTCTATTTTTGGATTCACTTTGTTTTATTCACAGAAGATTAAACGAATTTTGATGAAACTTTTTTTTTCTCTTTTCACTGTTATATGTTTTTATGCTCAAAAAAATACCAGTACCTACTATTTTAAATAAGGGAAATAAAGGGACGACACACGGTTTAAGAAACAGAAAATTAATTAATTGCAAATTGTAAAAATATGTTAGTTTTAAACTATTTTTTAAATAATGTCAATGTATATTTATATTACTTTAAATATAATAAATGTTTGAAGTTTAAAAATATTCTTATAGAAATATGCATAAAAATGTGCAAGTTTCACACAAATATGCATAAAATGTTTTGCTGTTAGCACCTCAATAAATCAAAGATGAGACACATGGGAGTTTTACTTGGGATGCTATATTACCCAAATATGTCTGCCGTTTACTTTTCTATTCAATAAATGAAATTTATTTACACAAATTTTTCAAAAATATAATGCACAATTTTTGTCTATTTATTTTATATAATTAAATAATGTATATACTTAAATATTACTGTTTTTGAAAAGAAAACAACATTAGTTAATTGTGATATATTAATTTTATAACTTATTCAAAAAGAAATACTAATTGACAGATATTATCTAAGAGTCAAAATTGTTTTCACACAATGAAATTTAAATCCTCACAATTATTTAATACATAATGTAATATATTTTGCTATATTAAGCACTTTTATCATTTCTCAGTTACAAATATATATTAAAAATATATTTTTAAAGACCGAATATTTTGTTTAAAATATGACATGTAAAAGAATAATACATTATATTAGGTCTACCGGAAAGTTCCATTCGTTCTGGGTACAATCAGTTTCAACAAGAATGAGGATCAGAGATTACAAAAAAGCTTGGTTGAGCTCAACAAACCATTTTGGACCATATTCGGAAACAAGGAATTGTGTGGGAGTAAGCGAAATGGGTGCAGCGTATGTTTCATGAGAAGAATTTGAATGATTGAATCATCATATGTACACCTGTGTTTACACGCAACAAAATTGTAAAATTCTTGCACTGGATCATAACTGGGGATGAAAAATCGATTACCTATGAAAACATCAGAAGGAAAAGGGGATATTGTGAACCCGGAAAATCTGCCCTCTTTACTCCCTAAGGAGAAGTTGAGCAGGACCAAAAAAATGTTGTACATATATAGCAGTGGTTGCCAAGATGTCAACCGCGGTCGACTGGTAGATCACGAAGATTTTTTAAGCAGTCCACGCGACCATCTTATGACATAGAATCACTGAATTATTTAAAATAAAAATTTACTACAGTCGACGCATTAAAACCCAAAAAAACTGTGCAAAAATTTACGATTTAAAGATTTATGATTAAAGGTTTACGATTTAAAACATAAAACGGATATGATGAGCACAATTAAAACATTAAAAAAATTATAGAAAGGTATGCATCGCAATTAAGAAAACATGAATTGAGAAACTTCAAAAACATTGAGGAAGCGTGCATCCATAATCCAAACCGAGACTTTGAAGATTTTGCTTAATACTTACTTGCTTAAGAATTTGAAAGAAGATTCGCTTACTTAATTAGGTTGAAAGAAATACTCAATTTTATGATATTTCCATTTAATGAAAATGTCAACATTGATAGAGTATCTGAAGAAATAGGATATTTAATAGATATCACATCAGCCAAGGTCGAGGAAGAAATAATTAAATCAAGATGCAATATATTTCTTAAATCCAGAGCATATTTAGTGGTACAGATTATTGGAAATTAATTTCTAAGGAAACGTTTCCAAATATTTACAAATTGATTTTGTATTTGAAATCATACTTTGGATCGCGGTATCTTTGCGAATCTGCTTTTTCAACAAAAACAAAAATCAAACATTGGTCGCATTTAACAGATGAACATTTAATTTTTTGTTTATGCATTGCAATAAGCTCGAACAAGCCGCAATATTTTAAACGTGTCCCAGATAATAACCAAATTTCAACTAATTGAAGTGAACAGCATTGGCAGTTTTTCATATATGAATACTTTGATTATTTTCGTCAGTAAATTTTTATTTTGTAATTATTAATATAAAGTTTTTTTTTTTTTTTTTTTTTTTTTTTTAAGAAAAATTACATAATTAACCGTCATTTTGTTACCGAAAATAAATATGTACGTTAATTTATTCCTGCCATTAGTAGACCGCCATCGATTTTTTAAATATAGAGTAGAACCCGGATCCCAAAAGTTTAGCCACCCCTGATATATAGGGACATATAAGGACCAATACATATTGAGTTGTTGAAACCAAATAAAAGGCTGAATTCTGAGAGGTACTGTCAGCTAAAAACAGCACTCCAAGAAAGAGGCCAGAGATGCTCAATAGGAAAGACATCATACTGCTGTATGACAATGGAAGTCCACATTCTGTTTTGGGGACTCGTTAGAAAGTCACAGAAATTAGCTGGGAAATTCTGTCGCATCCACCATACTTTACGGGTCTTGCACCTTCTGATTATTGCTTGTTTCTGTCCTTACAACTTCTTTTGCGTGGTAAGAAGTTCCAGAACGAAGAAGATATCAGACAAGTACTGGTTTAATATTTGGCTTACAATGATAAAACATTTTATTTAAAATGGGATATTTGAACTCCCATCATCCTGTCAAGAACTCATAAAGAATGATGGCAAATATATTATTGAATACAGTTTATTCCAGTTATGAAAGATTTATTTATTTTTTTTATACTAGGAACTGATGGAACTTTCCAATGTACCTAATATATCATCAAATTATCACATGAATGGATGTAATTTCCTCATTTTTAATGATATTTAAATAAAAATTGTCAGAGTTTATAAATAAATCTATAACTATTAAAGAAACAAAATTAAATAAGTTATCTATTACATGACAATCATAGAACTCATTAAACTAGAAATACAGTTTTTTCTAAGTCTGTATATATAGTACATGAATTATATAATTTTCATACTATTGGTCCCTAGAAATTGAACAAAATGAAACAGAATTTTCACAAGGTAAATTATATACGTAAATAATATACTACATAAACCTAAAAATTATAATTTAATCTAAAGTTTAATTGAATATATTAGGTTGGGGAAAAAGTAATCCATTATTTTTTCGGTAGACGTCAGTAGTGATCGATATCTCGTCAGGTATATATCAAACAATTTCAGATTTATGCTCGTTGGAAAAGTGACATTTGACACTAAAATATCCTCTTGCGGTTTTTTGTTTGATTAATTTAGTTACGAGTACAAGGTTTTAAAAATGGAAGTTAACAAATAGAAAATTCGACACATTTACTTTTTTCTTTAATAACGGTGAAAAAGATAGCCAGGTGGCTAAAATTGTGAAAGGTGTTTATCGTCCTATATAAGACTGTAACAACCAGTTACCTACTATTTTTGTTTCGTCGATTACGTTCGGGTATTTTTGATGTTAGAAATGCACCTCGCATGTGGATACAGCATCGTCAAAAATGTCTATAAAATATCAAAAATGATCGAAGTTAACCGCATGTCAGCAGTCGTAAAGCGCAAGACCTAATAATCTACATGAAAGCTGTTTTAAACCTTTTTACAACGCGAATCCAAAAGAAGTTACATAAAGTTCACATAAAAATAATGGATTTCTTTTACCCCAACCTAATATTTTTAAAAAATATTTTATAATATTTTCATGTTTATTAATATATTTTGTAATACGTATTCAATTTTCTGAAAACACATATTATTCTTGAAATATTAATTCATTGGAAAAAATCTGTTACTTTAAAGTAAGTATTTTTTTTTCGTGGATGATATTTCCGTGAAATAATGAGAGAAATTCAATCTAATTTTTTGGATAAGATATTCAATATAAAATACCTCAATCTTCATTCTGTTTGACAAGTAATCGCAGAGAGGGAGACAGATGGACCATTTATCCGTGATCAATACCATGAGGCACCATATGGTGAAGACAGATGTGTAGCATTCCAAACATTCTCTTTTCATGCGAAAAGTTGATTTCTTTCTTAATAGAGTTTCTTGCCATACCTGGTGTTTTTTAAGAGTAGGAAAGAAGAATGTTTAAATCAAGTGAAGTGAAGAAACTATATTTTCAGAGGAAAACTTATTAAAGGAAGGTATTGTATGTCTCAATTCTTATTTTTATCCCTTGCAATATTCTTTCCTTTTTTTCTGTCAAGATAGTTTCTTTGAAGTCAAGAGCTCAATTACTCGTAGTTGCTGAGAGTTTCGACAAATGCTGTCTTTCTGAGTGACTGAGTGTTTCAATAAAATTTGGTGCCCTCAATTATCTATCAATACACAGAAGCAAGCTTAATTTCATAAATTAAAATTAATTTGATTCTGCCATCATTTGATATTCGAAATATTTCTAAAATTATATTATTTTAGATATTTAAATCCATAATATAATTTCTTAAGTCTCCCAATTTTATTTTAAGAGTAAACTATAAAAATTATAATTTGCTAGAATTTAATATAATTCTGTCTTTACTTTTTTAAATGGCATGTGATAAATACTATTTAGCATAAGATATAATGAAGGATATTTATAAACTTAAAGTTAACAAATGTTATTAAGATATTATGGAAAATATGTTTTCTGACACATTGAAAAATTTTAAATTCTGTATAATTTACGAATTTTATATAATATACTTTCAATATAATTTTAACATTATATTCTTTATATAACTTAAAAGCAAGGATTAAGGAAAATATTTTCAGATTACCACCAGTCATTCTAAAAACCGTCATTGTATTTAGATGACATTTTAAAGATACTATATATATATATATATATATATATATATATATATATATATATATAT
>JAPDSC010054952.1:0-27781 GCA_026290005.1 Latrodectus geometricus
GTGAAGTTCTTTTATTAGAGTCATTTGCTGCCGGATATTATTGTTTACAATTCTGTGCTAACGTTTTAAATGAATGAAATAAATCTATGCGAAAGGAGATTAGCTAGCGTTAAATTTTATTTCTACACATAGAAATGAAACAAGCTACATTACTGTTCGAAACAAAAGGATTTTTATTTTGTGCAATTGATTAAGGAATAATTTATTTGATAAAAAACTACCACAGAATTTTAATACATTGAAGAATATAGGCTTTATATATTTCACATTTAAATTAATAATATGCATGACATTTGACATATATTTCACATTTAAATTAATAATATACTGATATAAATAAGCATAGGAAACTCTTTCTTGTTATGAAAAGAGTTTCCTATACTTATTTATATCAGTAATTAATGCTGTTCATGAATAATTAATCATGAATCATCAGTAATTATTGAAACAGGACTTTAAAGCTATTAGTAAAAAGAATTATTTATATATGTTAAGTCATGACACAACTAGTAATATGCATAACAAGTACATGTTATGAAGACAGAAAAACACATAAAAATATTATGTTAAAATTGGCTTATGTTTCTTGATATTATTAATAGTTTTTAATTTATTAAGAGATTGTTTTATTTGAACCATTAAAATACCACACAAAAGGTATTAGATTTCGAGTTTGCTTTCGTAAATAATAAGAAAGCACACTCATGTTTTTTTTTTCAGAATATTACTAAAAACACACAAAAAAATAACACGAAAAAAAAATTATAAATATTTCAAATAACAAGTCATATTTTTCAATATAGTATACTTATAGATTTTCAAATTCTCATATTAATCTATTTACATTTTTTCTGTTTAATTTTAATTTCTTTTTAAAATTTGTTTAAATACAAGTATGCTCAATTTTTAACTTTTTTACGGAACTATCAGAATGTATCAATAAATATATTATTAAATTTAAAGATATATTTCTAAGAATATCGTTAAATTAAAAATGCTTAAAGTAATTTGTAAATTTAAATCAATCATAATTTTACATTTTTAGCTTGGCTCTGGGATGACGATCGGGAGTCGTGTGTGGCAGCTGCTGCAAAAATATGGCTACTGCGTACTTTGCAATTCTGTAACTGCCTCAGCCGGTGGAACTGACTAACTCTAAAGCTGTGGGCAAATTTCGAGGTCATTTAAAGCCGGCGGATGAGAAGTCGAGACAAATTTGCCCCTGACCTCTCCAGCTCTTTAACCTGCCGGTCGCGGCATCAGCTGTGCAACAACCCCATCGACACCTGTAGACACTTTCCAGCCCTCCACAACGACCTGTGTCTCGTTCTCGACAGGCCAGATTAGCCCATCCATAATTTTTACCAAAAAAAAAAAAAAAAAAAAAAAAAAGCAGGAAATATTCTAGCCGATAAGAGATAATAGCCGATAATGTTTCTGGAGATATTCTCTTGATTTTACCAATTATAAATTTGGTGATCCTCTACTCACTACTTACTAAAACTATTGAGCTATACTATTTAAAATTTATCTCTTGTATTCCAAGCATATATCATAGTGTATGTAATAAAATGTGTTTCAATTTATCATCCATTATCTTCAAATTTTAAACTATATGTATTTTTTTAAATTTTATTTTAATTAAAAACATCTAATGCAAGAATAAAACCATTAATCAAAGTCATGGATGGATTAAAAACTATACTTTTACTGTGATTTTTCTCTTTTTAAAAATAGGGAAAACTATCATAAAATTGATTACAAAATCTCTCACTGTGTTTTACTTAAGTTTCCAGTATAACACACTATAATATTGAGAAAGAATTTTGAGAATGTATTGTTTATATGTGAAAATGAAGAGCAGAAACATTTTAAGCAACGAAAATACATATTCAAAATCACTTACACCAGAAATTAAAAAAACGTATTTCAATTGTCCTTTTTCATTTATAAATTTATGGTATCTTATATGGAGATTTAGAAAATCACAACAATCTAGTTTAAAAATGTAAATTATTTATTATTTAACAAAAACTTTTTTTAATATAGATATTTTATGAAGTATTATGTTTTTCACTATAAAAGTAAAATAAAATAATCCTATAGACTTATTCTCGCCAACTGTGCCTGTGCTCAACTTTAAAACGCCAGAGTAAAAAAGGCAGAGAGCACTTGTATGTGAACCAAGAAGGACGTGAGTAAATATCTCTCGTAACGACACCCACACTATTTCACTAAAATTCCTGTGTCAGTGATTGTTTTCTATTTTGTGTTATTTGTGGAATAAATGATGCTGTTGTCTAAAACAGCTGGTCCGTCTTATTTTCTTTGAAATTAAACTGAGCTATCGACAAATCCTATGATTTTTCATTATGAAAATATATAAAATTGCTACAACATACGATTAATTAAATTGTTTTCATTATTTTACAATACACGAGAAAAATAATATATAATGAAACAGGTTGATTTATATATTTTTTTAAAATTTATTACGTTTATTCAGCATATTTCAGTCCACAATACCTGTTAAAATTAAAGATATTTTTCATTGTCAGTAAAATTCTTCATAGCAAAAGCAATAGATATACTTAAAATTTTAGTATATCTATAGAAACAATATATCGATACACTCAAAGTTTAATATTATCTATAGAAATAATATTAAATTTTGAGTATATCTATAGAGAAGAGCAATTAACTTTGATAAAATTTGGCAAAGATCAAATGTACTTAAATCCGTGTTGATATTCATTTCAGTTTTGATTATCACAGGTAACCTGAGAGATATTTCTTGTTTAATAAACTGCTGATTACGATATTGATAAGTCACTTCCAGATTTGAGCACAGCTCAAAATTTATCTAAAGCCAGGTTTTTTCCTTATAAAATTACTTTGTGCGTACATGTATTAATATTATACTGGATGGATCCTAGCAGAGCTACACTCTTGACGCGAATAATTTTGGTTGGCAATAATTTTCTCCACTCTTGGTAATTCTACTTTGATACACTAGATTATGATAAACCTAACTATTTCTTAAATTCTTATTTCTCCATTCTGTTCTGCCTTGACACTTTTTTTCAGTTCTTCTCCAAGTGTGTGGGGTCTCCTAGGATTCAGAAATAGATTAACAAATTTTAATAGTATCCATTAGTTTCGGCTATTTTCGATCTAAAGGGCTTACATTTTTTATCTTTTCAGATAAAAAGTGCAAAGAATTTACCAGAAAATTTTCCTTTTTAAATATCTCACGATAAAAATATTAACACAAGTTAAATTTTACGTAACGTATTTATCGTTAAAGGGACGAAAAATATATACTTTTCTTTAAAGAGTAATAGATGTAGTTAATTTTCCGAGTGAAAAATATTCCGAAAGGCTATGCTTAACATCGAACTTTTGAATCATTGCAATATGGATAGCGAAAAAAAGGGGAACATATTATTTCATGTTACCAGTTCCACCACAACAAAAACTCCCCCCCCCCATTAAACAAGAAAATAGACAAATACATAGTCTAACATATTTTTGAGCAAAAAAGGACATTTTTAATTGAACTAGATTGATTCAACTATTTTTATATCAAATACTCTTGCAGTTCTGATGGAAAATTTTGATTTTAAAGTTTATCATAAAATTTCACCATTTTTTATGTAACTGTATTCATTAATATATATTTATTAACAAAAAGAGGAATTCAAAATGAGTCATTCGAAGCAGGAAACTAGATGTTCAGAGAAAATGCGTGATGTTGCATTTTCTACACAGGGGGAAGATCTTGTTTACTTGGTCAATTCAACTGTTTGTTTCTTATCCTATCTGGTTTGCCATTAGACTAAACTAAATACTTGAAACCTGGAACTCATAAAAAGTTCAAAATAAGAAGAGGAGGAGTTCAAAATAAGTCAAACGAAATTGGAAAGTAGATGTTCAGAGGTAAAATGGGCGATGTTGCATTTTTCACACATGGGGGAGATTTTGTTTACTTGGTTAATTCTAAAAGATTTTAGGTCTCCACTTATGAGTATTGATCATAAGTATTGATTATAAGTAATTGATCATAAGTAACACTATTGATCATAAGTAAAACTATCTGCTGTACATGATTACCGTTAAAAGTGACAGTATCTCCTGATTGCCAACCACCATACCAGTCATGAGTCAGGGGAAAAAGCCAAACTAAGGCAATGGTATATTTGACTTTTGAGCAGATTTCCAAAAACTTCAGGATATTAGATGTTAAGGCCATTATAAAGTATCCTCTTTGACTTGAATATGAAATTATATGGAACTATTAAATAGTTTTTGAATGGCAAATTTTATTTCTTTGATTCACCGCTGTATATTGAAACACAAACTAATATAAAGAATATATCCATTTGTTGCTTCCCCATTTATAATTGTCTACAGCTGTGTAGTATTTATTTTTTTTTATTTATATTTTTTAAGTAATTGTATAATAATTATTTTTGTATTCATATTTTTTTAAAAGAGAACTTTGATATTTTTAACTCATTAAAAATTATACTTTATTTTTAATAATAAATTATTAATAATAAATAAAAATAAATATTGATAAAAAAGTTTTTTGTTTGCTTAGAAAGCAAGTAAACTATAATTTATCTGAAATATCATTGCATTAGATTTATGTATTTTCAGTAATACCCAGTTTATTTTATGTAATTCATAAATTATTCAAGTATGTTTTGGAAATTGGAATGGGAAATATTCTTAGATCCCAGTGCGAATTTAATAATGTGATCTAAAAGGAATATGTAAAGTTTATGGTGGAATGTTTGCACAACAGATATGCTTGACATGAATGATTTATAAAAATGTTGTACTAGATTCATAAATAAAATAGCAATTCAAAAGATGACTTAGAAAATATTATACATTGGATCAGAAATTTAAAAATATTTTCTCAGCCTGTTCTAGAGTTAAAGTTATTTTCTATACACTAATTTTATTATTTATACAAAATATTGTCTCTGACATATGATATTATAAGAATATACTTTTCAGCAAAGAAGATTATAGATTTCCTAAACAGAAGAGCAACCGGAAGTATTGAGCAAAAGGATTTGGATTCTATTTCGTTATTTTCGAATATGTTTTTTTATGTGTCTGCGTTTTTTTTATTTAGAGTTCTCTTTTTGTTATATTTCATCTATGCTATAAATATTGAAGAGCTTGCTATTAGATATTAATAAAATCCAAAATGAAAATATTCATGGATTTTTTTCTAATAACAAATTTAATTTTCAAACAATTTGAGGGATAAAATTTATTTTAAAATAATAAATGTTCCAAAATCGACAAAAAAATTTAGCAAACAATATGAGTGAAGAATCCTTTTTTTGTATAATAAAGCTTACAAATTGATTTATTTCAACGTTATTTAAAATTATTAATTTTTTTCAAATGAGTAAATTATTAAATTATTTATAGAATATATTTTTCATGGAACAAATTTATTGCATAAAAAATTAATAAAAAAGTATTAAATGTGGTAACACTTTCATTTCTTTTGTTATAATTTTAATAATTTTTAAATTCTCATGTTCAAAAATTGGATTGATATATGGTATTTAGAATATATATATTTTATACAATATAATCCAACATTTTCCGAACAAAGGTTTCTTATTTTTTCAAATATAAAAATGTACAATGTAAAAAATACTTGAAAATTTAAAAATATTTAACTTGTTTCATATAATAGAATTTGAAAGTATTTTAACATTAGTAAAATAACACATTTTTGTTTATTGACAGTTAATAAGCTTTTAAATTAGTTGCCTTTTTAAGACACTGATTTAGAAAATTGATAGTATAAATATTTTTAAATTTCACAATGAATGTTTTACAACTGAAAAAGTCAATAAATTGTGATTAATATTCTATATTGTACATTCAAGGGATATACTTTTAGTTATTAGAAGAAATTTATTTTAGGATTAAAAAGGGTTTTGCGTTTAATTTGAATAATATTGTTTGCTTTCATAAAAAGTATTCTTAATTGCTCTAAAAAGTATTTGAACATTTTCCAAATTTTTATTTTTTTGATGTTCTTCAATTTTTGTCAATTTTCATAATTTTCTTGAATAGATACAAATTAAAAGGAGGCCTAAAAAAAAGAGGAAATATATTGTAAAAAAGAGAAAATACATTGTATGTTGGAATTCAGAATTTATTGCTTAAAATAATTTTTCCAAAAATACTCTTTTGCTTCGAAATATTTCTTTTGATGAATAGATTTATGGCTTGATAAAGGATAAATTGGAAAAATTTTGCATATTTCCATGTGCAATATTTTTCGAATTTATCCCTTATCGAAAAACCTAAACTAAGAATAAATTAGAACCATGGTTTTCCAGCAAAGGTATATTATTCTTTTTATCAAAACTATTTCCGATTTATGTTCTATAATAAAAATCAGACCTCTATAGGCAATGATCTTATGCAATTCATTTCTCAGTGCACTATTGGAAGTAAAATCAATACAAATAGTTTTCAAAATTTCTATCTGCGTCAGTCATATGCATCATCTTATTCATTTTTCAAATGAGAGTTTGTAAAATGTTCCTCAACATTTTTCTCAATCTTCAGTAGTATGTTCAAAATATTTTTCAATTATAAAATTTGTTAAAATCCTAGGGGAACCTACACCCTTGGTGACAAACTGAAAAATAGCGCCAAGACAGAAGAAAATGGTGAAATAAGAATTCCAGAAATAGTAAGGTTTATCATATCTAGTTTATCATAGTAAGATTATCAAGACTGGGATAATTTATCACCAATCAAAACTATTCATACCAAGAGCATGGACTCTGCTAGGATCCAACCATTGAATTTAACTGTTCCAGTTATCAATAACATGGGCTTGGTAAATATAAATAATAAATGTGGAAGTAAGATTTCATTGAAAGAATGTTTTTATTTTAAAAATAGTTACTTTGAAAAACAGCAAGCTAGTGAAACAACTTTGAGTTAACAAAAAATGTGATAAAAATGGGCTTTAGTTAGTCCCAAAACTAGTTGTATAGTTATTAAATATCTCAAGTGACATATTTCATGCTAACTGTATTTTTACTCAACCTAAACTTCAGACTATTAAATCCTTGAATCCTTTAAGTTTGATGAGCTTGTAGCTTAGGACTGCACTCATGTAATTATATTGAGCCAATGTCAACATATTTTATCATGAATACGAAACTTTACCAATCATACAATAGTAAAGACATTTAGACCCTTATTCTTTTAAAAAGACGATTCTACAAAATAAATCCTAACTAATGTCAAAGGATCCAGATCTAATTTTTATTGACTATAAAATTTATAATCAAAATTAAGTTTGATGCCTCTAATCCTTTGATGAAAAAAGTTTGACTTGAATTCTATGACTATTAAGGCAATTCATTAATAGTAATAGAATGTTTTGTTCTTTTTCAATATTTACTAAAGGAAAATTCACTGAATTACAATATTATTTATTTATTTGAGGATCAACGAGAGTGGTCAAGGAGTTTTGTCTTTAGAAATTACTTCATATTCTATAACTAATACTTTATATTTAGAAAATGGTTTTTACATTTGAAGAACTTTGTATATATGGGTTAAAAGTGAATGATAGTCCAAAAAAATTATTTCATAAAAATAGGTTAAAAAAATTATTTCAAATCACTCAGAAACAATGTATTCACTTTAAAAAAATTAATAAACAAAATAGTGTCTGCATTACTAAAGCTACTTTGTTATATAGCTATTATGAATTTTTGGAGACTGGATAGTTAGGGAGTCATTCTCGTTACCGCAAGGTAGTGAATTCGAATCCCGACTGAGCCAAAGATCCTTCGTGTTCACTAATGGCCACTGGGCGCGTAAAATATGTCGAGTAACAATGTCCTCCATGTTCCCATTTTAAATTAATACCTCTGGGGGTGTTTTGAGCCAGACCTTAGGTCTTCTCTGGCTTCAATTTCTAAATTGAAAGACCCAGATGGTGCTGCCATCTAGGAGCCAAAGTTGTACTTCCACCTTCATATAAGGGTGCTCTATTAAAAAACGATAAACGATTTTTCTGACTTTCGCCCAGTCTCTAACTAGTGGGCTTGGCTTTGCTAAGTGTTGTCATAAGTAACAACCATAAAGTTTTATGTCATTAGTTTGAATAATCCCTTGTAGTTTTTAAAATTTTATATTCATTTTAGTTTGAATATATTTCATAAAAATTACTATTTTTCAAACAAAGCATTTTTAATAAAAGCACAGTAAATATTTTCTTTTAATATATGTTAATACTTTATCCATCCCGTGAATAATCTTAGTTAATAAAATAAATAGTTTTTTTATTTATTTGGCGAAACAGTTTATTCAAAAAATAAAGATATAATTTGATTTTTCTTTTTTCTTCCTGTCTGTTACAAAGTAAAAAATATCTATCATAATTATATGTATATAATAACAAATAATGTAAAAGTAAATAATTATGCTATTTCAATAATTTATCATTTTAAAATGCCAAGACATTCAGACTTTCTATAGATTGATTAATCACTGTCTAGACCTTCTCAAAGTAAAATTTATCTCCAAAATATTTCGGGGGATTTCTGTAAATTAAATTTAGATTTGCATCAGCAAATATAAGCAAACTTAATCTGCTAATCTTATTCAATTACGAATAATTTATAAATCATATAACTATTCTGGTATTAAGTTACAGATAGAAAATTTTGTTTTTAAATATTATGAAGAAAACAATGAATTTGTGCTGCACAAAATTTCCAGGGGAATTTTACGTGGGTTTTATTTTATTTAGAAGTTAATATTATGTATGGTTTATATAATTTTGAAGTGTTATAATTACTTTATTAATTTAGGTTTTCAAATTTTATTAATTTAAATCTATATTAATTAATTTTATCAGCAATATCTTTTATAATAGTTTTTCTTTTTTGCCATGCTTGAATGAATTTACTAACAATATAAAAGATCTAAAATATTTCACTAGAGAGTAAATTAATGTACAAAGAATTTTCGTTTGATGTTAATAACAAATTGAAATACATTTTTGTGTTTCCTCACTGTGTGAGAGACTTTTAAGTGTTGGAAGTAATACTGTTGTTAATTATTTTATTGAATAAATGACTTTTACATTGTAAAAAATCCCTGTTGAATGTACAGGAAAAAATGACCGTTGGTGCACCAATTTTTTATAGTAAACCTTTACAGAATAATATGTTTTTTTAACAAAAAATAACTGTTAATTTAAATTAAATTAGTTACTTTATAAAGAAAAGATTGTTTATTATGGAAAAATCATTATCTTATATGTTTGTAAAACCTGCCTTTTTTATAGAAAAACTTATTTATTTAGAAAAACGAAAATTTTAGAAAAATGTAAATATGTATAGGAGAATTTAATCTTTACAAGAAAGTTCTACTTAATCAGATAAGAATTACGATTTTTGGAGTTAAAATTCTTTAATGCAGTTAAGTTACCATATTATCTGTAAAAAAGTATTATGTATATCAATAGAAAAATGTTTTCATTTTTCATACTTTAAACAGCAAAAGACATAAGCAAATTTAACCTGTCTCTGTGTAATTTATTATAATATTCACAGAAAATTTTTATGTATTCTAAGACAGACTTTTTTAATTAGTGGACAATATAATAAGCAATGAAAAAATTTTTTACTTTTATAAACTAGAAACTACTATTTTTAAACCAAAATGAAAGAAAGTATTATAATATTTTGTATAAATATTATTTGGTTACTTCTTTCTATATTTCAATCATAGTGCACTCATAGACTAAAAAAAATTATTAATGTAAAACAATTTTTTGTTTGATACTAAATATGAAATATTATCTATATTATTGCAGTTATATAACAAATATTAAATATAACAATTATATTTAATATTTGTATTTGAATATATAGAATATTTGTAAATATTATATATAGAATATATATAATATTTGTATTTGAATATATAGAAGAATATAATTGAATAAAGTGTTGTAAAAAAACTTTTATTTTAATGAGATTCATTTAAAGGTAACATGTCTTGTGTTAATGCCCAACACAAGACATTTTCTCTTCACGTTCTAAATAATGAAAAAAATATTCTATAAATATCAGACAAAGAAATTGCAAACTATTGCAAGGTAAATAAAATTTGATATTAAAATTTGTAGGAAAAATAATTTGAGTTTCAGACAGTTATAAGCAAATTTTACGAAAAAGAAATTCTAAGTAAAGCAAACATAATCACAATTTTAAATCAAAATCAAAAATAATTTGGTTGAACTTGTTTGTTCAACCAAAAACAAAAAAAAATAACATTTAATATATATTATATGAATATTTAAATACAGCTTATATACAGACACAAAGGCAAAAATGCCATATTTCAAATCATCAATCTCTTCTCTCTTTATCTAGAGCTTGCAGGGGGCAATACTGTCGTCCTTGTAAGCACATGCACTGCAGTGAGGATTTGCATATCTAACTGTTGGAAACATATTGATGTAAAAATCACATGATATGTTTTCTCTCTTCAGTGAATTACGTTTCAGGTAGCCAGCAGTGTACAAGTGTTGTTGTTACATATGACATGGTGAAGCCAACACCACCCGTCAGGGACAGGGCGCAGGAAGTCAGAAAGGTCGTCTTCCTTTTTTAAACAGAGCACCCCTCTACGAAGGTGGAAGAACGACTTTAGCTCATAGAGGGCAGCACCACCTAGTTCTTTCAATTTAGAGATAACAAGTCAGAGAAGACCCAAGGTCTGGCTCCTAACACCCTCAACTTAATTTGGAATAAGAACGTGGAGGATATTATGGCAAAGACATATTTTATGTGACCCAGCCATCATTAATAAACGCGATGAATCTTCGGATAAGCCCGTATTCGAACTCCCCTCCTTCCGGTAACATGAACGACACCCTAACCAGTCAGGCCATGATGGCCAACGTAGTGTATAAGTAAATGTGATCATATGATATAAATAATCAACATATTTTTCAAAACGTTTTTCATAATTAATCATATTATCATACCTACTATTATTTATATATCTCACTTACTAACCATATTATCACTATCATTCCACCCAGTTGCTGTATTTGTCCAATTCTAGCATTTATCACCGATGAAACAGCAATCAGTATAGGCGTATGGAACAGGCACCTGCTTCACAGGCCCAGACGCAGTAGCATTTGTTGAACAGTAGTTTGAGAAACACTGTTGGTAGATCTTTGTTCATCTGAGCAATCAGTTGCTCAATGGTAGCAAGTCTGTTTCCTCAAAATCATCTCATAATTCACCTTCGTCATCTACGGCCCGAAATACACATTTGCCAAGTCACTGATTTTGGACAGTTCCATTATGCCTTGCAAGGTATACTTTTACCACGGCGTCATGGGAAGAGCTCACAAACTTAGAAGTTTCGGAAATGCTTTCACTCTTGGCCCGACATCCAATGATCATGTTGGAAGTAGAAGAAATCACACATTCCAATTTTGCATTATGTCAATAATTGCATGTTTTCTAAAGTTCTCCAACTCCTTTTATACATACTCAACTGCACTGTTCTACCTTCTTTGATTGGTTATTTAAAGTCGACGTTGAAAGCATGCGGTGGTCATTTTAACGTGACTGGATTGTGTATGTTTTCTAGCTAAAGGAAGTTTTTTTTTTATCCTATACGTTTATTAACAAGAATATACTATACGTTGATTCACAAGAAAAATTATAAGTGAAAATAAAAATGTTTTAATGTACTGAAATATGATGCAAAAAATAATATTGTTTTAAGCACAAAAAATACTTTTAAAATATTTAAATTATTGTAATTCAGTATTGTATAATAAAACATACAATGACGTATGTAATAAATATTAATACAGTGTGATGATAGTTTGATTTGTAATGAAATATGACATTTTCATACTAATTGTCATTTATTTACACAGATTATTTAATAATTAATTGTTTTTAAAACATAATAAATTTAATTTAAAAATTGGATCAGTTTTAAAAATGTTTTAAATACAGGATGCTTCCATTAAAATGTGATGACAGATCACGTGATGAAATTTCCGGAATCTTATTTTGTACACAATATATATCTTTTTATGATAAGAGTATTTTTATCCCTTGGAAAATGTTATGCGAAATAAAAATGTAATGAAAATAATAAAAATTGGAGGTTTAATGTAAAGGTATTTCATAAAACAATATAAAGGTATACGCTTATTCTATTAAAGAATACAATCTTATGAGAAAATGGTTTATAAAATGAAAATTTCTTTATTATTTGCTGCGTAAAGTATTTTACTGCTCTGTTTTTTTTATTTTTGAGATATGAGCATTACAAAATTCGTTTTTCGATTGCATGTTTCACGAAAATCTAAGTTCTTACATAAGAAGGAATTTCAGTTTTTACAGTTAAATGGTAATAAAAACAACAATATATAAACATAATTTTATTGAACTTTATCCACAAATAAAATTATGATTTTTCTTGCTTTATCCATTTTATCAAGCAAAACAAATTAAATGAATAAGTAAAATTTACTTCGAATATTATAGTTTACATTTGTTTCTTCGTTATGGATACTTATGTACCATTTAAATATTATGGCAATTTATCTCATGATTCATTATGTTCTTAGCAACAATAAAAATCTATGAGGCATTGTAATCAGCAAGCAATTAAAAACAATATAAATAAGAAATAACCAATTTTACACAATTATTTACCTTACATTTATGTGTTTCTATATTTTTTGTTTTAAAAAACAATTTTTATTCATACATTTAATAATATTGTCGTTTCAACTAAATTTTTATTGGTGAGGTAAAAAGTTAAAGATAAAAAGAAAATAATTTAAAATTTACTTTTTATATAGACAATATGTTGTCAAACAAAGAAACTTGCACATAATTTTAAAATGCAAGATTACTTGCTTTTCTATGATCACACACACAATATATCGTGTTTATATATAAATATAAAATATAATAAAACAGTTTTCAATAACATTTCATTGAATAGTCCATTGCATTTTCTAATTTTAGGTATAAAGTTTTTTCCAAACCAAAAACTTAGAAATTATATTTTGATTAACACTAAAACTACCGAAAGGGGTCATTTGACCCATTTTCCCATTAATTTTGCCGAATAAAAAAATCCCCGGTATGTTTAGTGTTAAATAAAAATATGCCTTAAAATTATATTGACATATTTATAATGATTTCCATTAAAAAATTCAGCATTCAAATATTAACTTTAGATTCAATAAATTACAGTTTGATTAATATCTTTACAAAAGATTTAATATTTTAAAAAACACTATTTTAATTCTTAAGTATATAATTCTTGGAAAGTCTCTGAAAACTTAAAATATGAAATCATGATCTATTTGCATGAATTAAAATTCTTTTTCATTTTCAGTGATATTATGGAAAGAAGTTGATTTATAAACAAGGATTTATAAAGTAAAAAAAAAGAATCATGCAAGGGAAAAATTTTAGAAAAGAAGTAACTTCAACAAACAATACGGATTTATATCATAATTATCAAATAACTGGTTATTGTTAGAACCTGTCAAATGATCTATTAAATAACCTGTTAGACTAACCATTGTGAAGATCTCAATTATCAAATAATCGCGACTTTCTTAATGGCTATTCTAGTAGGTTATTTAATAGGTTAACAGGTCTAATAGGTTATTTTTAAGTTGTAATGAAAAAAACATAGTAGTATATGATCTAAAACAAGATGCGTTTTCGTATAGACTAAAAAATGTAAACTCAAGAGAAAACTTTCTGCCATTGATTGACAAAGCATTCAAATCACTTGAATGCTTTGTCAATCAATGGTATTTTGAGCTAGAATGAAGAATGCAATTAATAGAAATTTATAAAAATTCCAACCAGAACCGCCAAGGAATTCTAAATTACTAGAAACATATTTTTCGTAACAAATATTTTGTATTTTTTTGTCAGCTTATATGAAAGTTTTGTTCCTTGGAATTTCCCTTTTTTCATTGAATTACAGTATCAGCTTTCCTAAAAAGCAGTATTGAAAACTTCGCAGACTTTTTGAATATGAACTTATTCTTTCTAGTGAAATTTAACATTCTTCGGTATATTTTTTATAGGAGTATATTTAACTTGGTTAGTGAAAAAATCGTTATAATAAACGTGAGAATATAGAAAATTACTAGAACATAATTATAAAAATTATTAGAAAATTACTAGAACATAATAAGAATAAAAACGTATAAACAATTTTCTTCTTCATGAACATTATGGAGAAAAATTCTTCTTCGTGGAGATTATGGAGAAAAAGTTTCTTCTTCATGAGGTGAATAATGGTAAATTTTAATAAAAATGCTTCTCAGACTTTATTTTACAGTGCACTATTAATAAAGGAGATTTAAAATTTTCTTGAACTTGAAAACGAAGTAACTTAAGTATTTTGACTACACTTTGTGATAGTTTAACAATTAAAAGACACTTAAGCGAATTTTTACATCCATTTTGTATTTTATTCTGGGTGAACTCGCAACAAGGAGAGGAATGGATCGTATTACGTATTAAGGAAAGAAACTAAAAAAAAAAATTTAACTATAAACTCTGCACGTCTATGCAAGCGTGAAAATTTATTTCATTCATAAAATTATTAATGTCAATTATCTAGTAAACTGTTTGAATTAATCCTAAATAATCTAATTTAAAACTTTAATCACTTAACATGAAATACAAATACATGATTTAGTTTATTATGTGAAGGAAATGTACATTTCATATGGCTAATTTTCAGTTTTATTAATATTTTCATCTTAGTCATTTCTCCATAAAATAGAATAATCATTCTAAAAAAAAACTAAACATTTCTTTCTGTGTTTCTTTAAAAAACATATGCTTTAGAATAAAACATTTAAGTGATATTTTATAAAACGTCCTCAAAAAAGTTTTCATATACCTCAAAAACATTCAAAATTTATTTCATTTTTCAATTTTATCTTTACTTGAGGATTTTCCACTTCATATCAATCTAATAAAAGTACTTTCACATGACAAAATAGATGGACCTCAAGAAAAACTAAGAAGTAATAAAAGCTTGGTAGAAGTTTTTATAAATGAATAAGCAGAAAATCGATAGTGCTCATAAACAAGAGAGATATTTTCTCATGACTCATGAATAATATATTTAATGATTTTACTGCGTAATTTAAAGAAGAAAGTACGCACCACAACATGTCTTATACGTTTTACGAACATATTTTAAACTTCTTAAGAATTCAAGACAAAATATTTTACCAATTGTGTTATGTTATACACGAAATATGTTAATTTAATAAAATTATCTTATTAAATTAACTTATTAAATTAAAATAATTATAGTAATAATTTTACGTAATTGATTGCCGCAAAAGGAAGTATTAAGTTAGTTATAATTGACACAAAAGTATTCAAGTTTAATATTCAAAGTATATCGTTTTTAGAAAAACAAGTGAAAGATGACATGTGTTCATTAATTTAAAGTATGTGATTTGTCAACTTAAATTAAGTTTATACTGCTTGTTACTTATATCACATGAAAGTATTTTAAGGATGATAAGTGAAGAACCAAATTTTTAATGAAGAAATTATATTTCATGATTTAATTATGGAAATAATGTTTTCGTATAAATTCAAAAATTTCAAATAGAAAAATATATATTATATGATTAATAAGTCAAGAATAAACTTACAATTGGTAAAGACATCATTAGCTAATGAAAAATTTGCTATTGTTTACTAAGCAATAGCCGCAGAATTAGCTTATTTGAGAAACGTTTTGTTGGAGCGTATAGAATTTGTGTAATTTATTCCAATATATAGAATCCGAAATTTTATTCTTGAAAACCATTTAAAAAAATTCTGTAATAAACTATTTTAAAATAATTATTATTACTTATATTTCCTAGTGCAAAAATGCACAGGAAATTTTTTCAAGAGTGATTTTAAAATGTATTTTTAATTTTTAAACAAAATAAAAATTAGTTTGATTTCTTACTCTTGAAAAAAAAAAAAAAAGAATATATATATATATATATATATATATATATATATATAATTAGATAGATAATTTAATATGTTAAAAACCATATATTAAAACAGTTAAGTCAAAAAGTTCTCTTTGAAATAGACTAAAAAGATGAAATGGACTGAAACTCACACTATTTAAATAAAGGTAAAACGGATTAGTGTTATTTAAAATGATTTTTTTATTTCTAATGGTGGGAACCCTTGAGCAAATAAGTACATTAGCCCATTTCCGCAACAAGGCCGAAAACTGCTACTCATTTTATGGTTACCCGGTGGGCACCTGTGAACCAAGTCACGGAGGTACGAGTAGTATCGCCCACGCCACACCACCACAAACCCTTTGAGTGGGCCACATTCATCCATCATCTGAGGAAAGGACAAGAAGCACAGAGAGAAGGAAAGAGAAAGTTCATCCATGTCTGAGCCGGGATTCAAATCCAGGTCCTCTCCATCCGTAGTCAGTTATGCTAACCACTAGACAGGTTGAGCGGCTTATTATTTAGGGTGATGATACTGAAACTCCGAATTCGGCAAAAGGTGGTCTGAAATATAAAAGACAAAGAACTGACGAAGTTTTGCACAACCTGACTGCATTACAGCAACAATGAAACGTGCAATTAGTTTCTACATATACATGTACTTATCAAGGAAATTAATGTTTTTGGTTCTACTTAATCAAAACATTCGATCAAAATGCCAAAAATATTTTTCGAAATAATCTCAAACGATTTTCACCAATAACATCACATTTTTATACGATTTCATAAATTAAATTTTTGAAGGGCTTGCAGCCCTTCAGTTATCATTTTTAACTCGAAGTATAGTCCTTTTTAAATGATGATTTTTATTGAACAATAATTTACAGTAAAAGTATAAAAATGAAAACTCTCCTTACTATTATAGGACCATTATTAGTATCCTGTCGAAAAATAGAGTTTCTGACCATATAGGATGTATAGGCAGGCATGAATCTAAATTAATGTTATTTGTAGAAGCATGATTATTTAAAACAGTTAAAGATGTAGTTATGCTCAACTATGTATACTAATATTTTATAAATGAAAAAATACTGAAAATATATTTTCAAAAATAAGCTATAACAACTAACAACACAACCTGGAGATTGGGAACGATTATAGATGTTTAACAAATCACTACAGAAATGAATTTTTTTTCCTTAAACAAATCATTTCTAGCTTACCAAATCACTTCTGCTTCTCTTAATATGATTCATTATGAGCTGAACACCTTGTGCTTCCTTTTATTTCTCCTTTCACTTTCTTTTAACTATGAAGATTGCGCATTGCCATGCTGAATTGTTGAATGTTTTGTAAAAGAAAATTAGGAATGGCAAAATAAATGTAGGGATTTCCACAACTAAAAATTAATTCAATTTATCTGATGGATTCAGTAAATGCACGTGTGAAAGCGACACGCATTATTAGGAAGCCTTTAGTTTAGTTTAGCTTGTACAGCATTGGAGAAACCCTCTTTGTTATCCATTGTGTTAAAAACAATGGGAACTAGGCCTTGAGCACTTGTCTTCTCAGAATGTTTTTGACGTTGTAGTTGCTGTTTTATTGAAATTTCACTCGATTTAAAAAATGTGTAATCTGCTTAGTTGCAACTAGTAACAATTAGTGCTAGTTTTTGTTAGGGAATTATATCAATTTTAAGTAAAGTTTTATGTGAATAATTAAAATAGCTAATATATGACTTTCAATATATTGCCAAGTAAATATACATATTGAGATTAGTCATCATTTTGCTTTTTATTATCCTAAATGAAATGTATATTTAATTTATTTCTGATTTTTACAAGATAAATTTGAATCTGATAAGGGATTTAAATTAAATGTATTTATATCGATAGCGATTATTTCTCGTATCAATAAATTCACTCTAATTTAAATTGTAAATATAAGTATATTATTTACTTAATACAAACATACAAGTATATTATTTTCATTTAAATAAATGTTAGTCATTATTTTATTCTTGCAAGATCATATGTAGGGATAATTATATGTTTTTTTAATGAAAAACCATTTAACGAACGATTACAAACTTTTAATTTCAAAATACTGAATTCAAATAATTTGAAAGTAAAAACCATATTTAATTACTGCCTGTAACATTTTTATTTAAACTTAACTTGTTAGAAAATTTATTTAAAATACTGAATAAATTAAAAATAACAAAATTCATTTTATGAATATCATAATCAAAATGCAATAGAGAACTAATATTCGTAGTTATAGTTTTGGAAGAATTTTTTGTGAGGGAAAGTTAAAAATATTCATTGTTCATACCTGTGATAATAAAACTAATTAAACTCCAACTAATATTTTGGCTAAAAATACAATATTATATGTAATCCCATGTGTATTGGTATTTAAATACATCCGTTTCATTGTTTCCGTGAAGGCATTTCTGTAAAAAATGAAGCTGAAAAAATTATTTTAAGTTGCAAATTTTTATATTTTTTAAATGAACAAAAGTAAAATTTCTAGTAAAAGCAATGTAATTAAAATATTATATTATTTTAAATAATATAACCTGAAATAATAATATTCTTTAATAAAATGATTTAAAATGAATATTCAACAGATGGTGAATAATTAAAAAGACTTAAATTGGATATTCAACGGAGGGTGAATATTTAAAACGTTTTTAGTTGGATATTCACCGGATGGTGCATAAATGTAATGAATATGATAAAATTAAAAGCTAGTTAGAGCTAGTGTAAAGTACCTTTTTATACTTATCTGAAACTTTTCAAAAACTCTTATTGAAAAAGAAAATGGTTTTAAATTTATGACACTTAAGTAATTTAAGATGGAATTTTTTTTTACCTTTCCAAATTTCATGACATTTTTTTTAATTTGCTAAAGTGTTTTATAATGGACCATTGACAAATCGGCTGAAGTAGTTCATGATTTTCACTTGTGAATACTTGTAAGTTTTAGTAAAATATAAAAAAAAATTTTTTTCATGAGTATGATCGGATATTTTATGATCTACATTTATTTTAAACAATTTTTTCTAATAGATATTTGAAATATTGCAGTAATAAATACTTACGTCATTAAATAAGTAATATGTATAAAAGGGCATAAACATACTGAAAATTCTAGTTCAATTATCTAAAATGTCATTGAGAAATAAATGGAGTCCTAATTATGTTAGCATTTGGAACTTCAATTTTTCTTTTATTAAAAAAACTGCTGTTTTAAAGTTTTTTTCATTTGTTTTAATAATTAGATTTTAAAAGCTTTTTGCCATATATTTTATATTAATTTTGTAAATATTTTTTAAATAAAATGAATAAATTTCAATGAAACTAATATTTTTTTGTTTTAAATTTTTAGTTTTTATTTGAATCACATCATTATAATCTTTAAAAACATGAAACTATTTTCTAAGCAAGATTTTGGTGTATTAACATAGTTGGATCTACAGTTAAATATTCAATACGTGTTTAATTAATTGATAATCTTTATGTATTTTTAAACAATACGTAAGGAATTAACAAAAATATGCAGTGTTTCATATTTAATAAATTATATTATTGAAATTAAATTTTTGCATTTCCTATATATTTCATGCAAAATTTTTGTGATGTTTATCACTGGCACAAGTATAATGTTCCTTAATGAAATTTAACCACTTAATTTTAAATCAATTAAAAAATAACATTTAAGTAGCAAAAATATTTTGAGAAATGTTTTATTAATTTTTATACTTTAATAGGTAGAATTCTTATTTCTTAAGGTAAACTATAAAGAACTAATTTAAAAAATAACGTATAATTTTAAAAAAGGGAAAATGACTTAATATTATCTTTAATTTGTTTAGTGAATTCTTTATTATCACAATATACAACTATATTCTTAAAATTTCAGCATTGATATTAATCAGCTCAAGGTTTTCAAAGACATTTTTCTCAATAATTTAATTTTTCCAAAGTCCAAGAAAATATTAACTCTGAGCAATGAAAAATATAGGGGGTCTAAATAATTCTAAGCAAATAAGTAATAAAAAAAAAGAATGTGAAAGTGATTGTTAAATTGAGTGAAAATCAATCTTACTCCGTATCTATTTATAGATATATATATATATATATATATATATGTATCTACGTATATTTCTGTTTACTTTTAATGAAATGTATTAGAGGAAATTAGATTTGGAATTTTAATACATACATACTAATTGTTTTTAAATAAATTCTAATTGTTTTTGAAATAGAAAAAAAAAAAGGAATTTTATTTTACTAATATTTTAATTTTTATAGAAATATAGTAAAATATTATCGTTAACAAAATAATTTTTTTATATAAAACATTTTATTTATATCATTTATTTATAAATGTATCTAATGAATATATGTTCAGAAAATTTTGATATTTCTTTTGGAAGTTTAATATCAAATCTGCTGTTTTTTTGTGGAATAGCACTTAGCATACAAAAAACACTATATTACTAAATTAGTGAATATTTAGTGAATTAGTGATAGAACTACCTAAGTACACTATAAAATAATCATTCCTGCATGCTGGATGTATTCAAAAGAAAAGGTAATTTTTAAATATACATGTTTATAAAGATTCTGAAGCTATTTTGAGGTTTCGAATTAAGCTTGAGTGCAAAAAGTGGCTTTAGGTAGAGAAATCAAACTCCGCATTGGAAAACAATACTAAGCTATTTTTAAGTGCGGGATATAAATCCATGTCATTTTAATAATAATAATAATAATAATAATAATAATAATAAAAACCATGTACCTTAGCCTTGATTTATGCTCAAATGTCATCTATGACTGCAAGCCATGAATTATTTCTCAAATTATTAAAGAATAAAATAATTGTTAAAAAATCATCAAATTATTGTGAATGTATAACATTAATAAATCTTTCCATTTGATAAAGTATCCAGAGCACATTGTTTCTTGGATGAAGAACAATTAAAATTTTTTTTCTAATGGCGTGGCATTGGGTGATAACCCGTCGCCCACAACAAGGCCGGAACCTTCTATTCATTTAGCGTTCGTTACCCGGTGACACCTGGGAACCAAGTCACAGAGGCGAGTAGCATTGCTCATATCACACCATCTCAAACTCGTTTATAGGGGGAGGGCCATATTTATCCATTATTTCAGAAGAAGAACGGGTAGAGAAAAAGAGAGAGAAAGGAAACGCCCATGTCCTAACACGGATTTAAACCTAGGACCAACAGATCAGGAACGCTGACTGAGCACTCAGTTATTGGCAGGCAGAACAATAAAATTAGAACTGTATATTTGGATAACAGTTTAATAAGAAGTACATATTATAACATTGACAACCCTATCATGTTAAATAATTAGTGAAAATGTTCAGAATAACATAAAAAGTCACATAAGTTTAAACAGTAAAACAAATTGTTTACATTCTTGAGTTTGTATATTTTCCACTGACTTAACTCGATCATCAATGCTTATCTTGTCAAATGTCAATTTGGAAAACTTGTATTTTATTAAATCATCTCTGTTTTATAGAAGTATCAGTTCAAGAACTTTTCTTTTTGTTCAATATCTCTAATATGATCAAAATACTTCTTCTGTGCAGAAATTGCTGAGGAAAACAAATAGAGGCAGAACGTATGTAAAAATTACACTTGTCTTCTCACCCGTGACATTTAATGACGGTGATGAATGCATTGACTTGAATCATAAAAATGTCGCTTATTTGAAGCAAATAACATTATCGCATTAAAACTATGGTTCTGTAAACTAAACTGATAAGCATTTTAAAAATATTTCAAAGTAATAATCTTTAATGCAAACAACTTCAATAATGACAAACTTATTTTGAAACATCATATTATTTGACACTTCCCACGAAATATAATGACATATTTTCTTGACGCGTTTCTTTTTGGAGAAAGGATATTATGACAAGGTATTTGCGAGATGATAACTTTTATCTTTTCAACTGAGAAATATTATTTGACATAAGCATTTCAAAACTATAATCAAAATGTGATAAACTTATATGAAGCAGAAACTGTTTAACTAAAAATAAAGTTTTTGATAAGGAACATTTACTTAGATCGAAATCTTGAAATGTCTACAATTGTGAAATTAGTATTATGATTTCTTTCCTCTAGCAGTATAACAGTTAGATAGTTAGTTATGATTTTAAAAACAGAGGTAATATTCTCATTTTTAATTTAATTAATCTTTTTTCCATTGATACTCACAATTTGGTTTTATACCTTAAAAATTGTATCATCTTTGCTTTAGTAATAAACGGAAGATATTTAATTTCAAATAATAATATTGTAAAGTTAATGTATCAGGAATTTATTACATTGTAAAATAAAATAAAATTGTAATTCATATATTCTGATGTTTGTCATTTTGACATGCCTTTATTTTAAATAAGGCTATAAGATGCTTATATGAAAATTTCAATTTTTAAAAATAATCACAAACGAAAAGAATAATAGTTTCTATAACAAATGCAAAGCTCATGTATATTATTTTTAAATTATTAAATGTAATTAATGGAGTAAAATATTTAATAATAATAATGATTTCATATTATTAATGATTATTTGAATACAAAAATAAAATTGAAGCAGAAAGTTTTGAAATATTTTTTTCAGATATCTATTTATATTATATATTTTAAGAAAATGTAAAAAAGATTATTATTATTTAACATTATATATGCATATTTTAAATATTATTATTAGCATTATATATCCATATTTTTATCAATTTATGAATACAAAAGAAATAGTAACAAATATAAAATATAATGCTATGCTTTTAATTAACTATTTTGAAAAAAGCTTTAATGCTCAATATGCTTTTTGAAAAAAGCATATTGAAACACTATTCCTCATTAATTTTGATAGTTTTTTAAAATATAATTTTTAGTAATTTTACAATGATAGATTTTATTTAGCAAACTGCCCCTTAAGCTTTATTCTTAAATATCATTCTCAACTAAACGAACACTTTATGAAGAAGAATAGATATTTTTAATGCAATGTTTTTACCAAATAGGAAACATCTGATGAAAAGAACCTGTAATTCCTGAATTGATTAATCAAAATTATTTGTTTCAAAACAATCTAAAATATAATTAGCTAACATGTTTTAAATAAAACCTATAATAACTTAATTTATAAAAATACCAAGTATAGTAAAGCAAAATTGTAATTAAGGAAATTTAACCAAGATGAAATTTCTTTGGATAATTTTATTTTATTTTATGAAAATATTTGAGTACGGTTACATGACTGGGGTAGCATTGGAGCGTCGTTCTCTTTATCGGAAGGTTGTGAGTTCAAATCCCAGCTTAACCGAAGGTCCGTCGTGTTCACTAATGGAAGCTGGGGCAAGTAAAATATGTCGTGCTCGAAATGTTCTCCACGCTTCCATCCCAAATTAATAAGTCTGGGGATGTTAGGAGCCAGGCCTTGGATCTTCTTTGGCATCCTATCTCTAATGTGGAAAATCCATAGGGTGCTACTATCTATGAACAAAAGTTGCACTTCCACATTTGTGAGGGGGTGCTCTGTTAAAAAAATGAAAAACGCTTATTCTGACTTCATTTGCCTAGTCCCTGACTGACGGGCTTGGCATTACCATGTATCATATAAATAACTAACAAGTACAGTTTCAATAGCTTTCCAATTATATTTAAATTTAATCTGTCCTATAAAATGGTAATATATATAAGACAGTATATATTTTGCAAGTATTATATTGGTTATCAATCACAGTATACTTGTGAATAACTTAATAGCAAGTAACTGTATTACACATTTTATGAAACAGTTATTAAGAGCACTTGTATTATACATTTTAAGAATTTATTTAGAAACTATTTTCTGTACTATTTTGATTAATATTGTATCCATTCCTAGTTCCATATCTTTTAGCATTCTTAATAAATGTGAATAATTTTGAAAATACAAAAATATTCATATATCCTATTAACATATTACTATTCTCATAGCAATTCACATATCATAACTATCAGAAAATTGGAAAAATTCTTTTAGTTATGATTTGTGAATTAACTCACATTACATAATAATAAAACTTTATCCAATTTGATATTGAAATGTGAATAAATCATTAGAGAGTAGTCTAATATTCTAATAAAATAATGTCGTTTCAAAATATATTATATTTCATGTTTGTTTCTTAAATTTTACTTAAAATTTCGGTAATGTGAGATACTTTTATTTATGAAATTGTTTTTAATTTAATCTTAATTTGAACTAAACTACATACTGGAAGAATCTGGAGGATTTAAAAATATTTAAATTTTTTTCTTTGATTTACTGTCATGGATAGCTTATATATAGGTTTATAGCTTATAGGATTTATAATTTAGATTATAAACTAGATCCATAAACGCGTGGAGCTAAGAGGATAGAAGACATAATATCAGACTCTTAAGACCTATATATACTCAATACTTTCATACCGAGTTTTATACACATGAAAATAAATTCAGTGTGTTATATAGACTTTAGTAAGCATAATTATAACAAAGAGCCAATCTTTAGTTGGCATTAGTTTCTCGTGGAAAACATGCACATCTTTCGAAAAAAGACTTTAATAAAAACAACTGTATTAGGTGTTTAGTTAGTTCTATTCAATGAACTATATTGCATCGCCAAATATGGTCACATGTGCATTCAGCTGAAAACAAATCGAATCATATATTGAACGCTTCAAATTTCTCTTTGGTTGGTAAGTTATTAAATTTTGAAATCGGAAATACTTTCATAAGCTTCAGTGCATTTCCTATCAGTCTGATTATAGAGAAAATCACAAATATACTCTCTAAAGTGATTTAAATATTGCTTCTCAAAATATGAAAAAAAATACATTATTTTTAAAAAACAATAATAATTGTTATTTAACAAAAAATTACAATCAGAATTGGGAGAAAATAACAACACACCTCTTTTCTTAAAGCTAGATAGCGGGATTAAAGCGGAATATTACATCGTTTAAAAGGATTAAATCATAACGTAAGCCGTTTTACAGGGAGTAAAAATTACCATTAACAACTGTTTAAATTAATAACAACCACTGTAATCAAAGTTTATAAATAAAACAGAATTTCATTTTAAATAAGCCAGAAACCAACATTCACACCCAGGTTTCATTTAATTTAATAAAGCTATTTAATAAAACCAAAACAAATATTAGGTGGACATACAAAACAAAAGAATTCATTTATGTAAGATCTGATAGTCAAATATATACTTTCATTCAATTTCAGTTACGTAAATTGTGAAAGACTTTTTAATCCCATAAAGAAATTTTAAACTCAGCTTACGGGAAAATAAAAACGATAAATAATTTTTAATAAAAATTCAAATTGCTAGACATTTTAAATTGCTTTAAAGATTCAAAATCAGACACTTAAAAATCTTTTTATGATTATAATATATTATTTTTGAAAGTAAAATTTATTACGTAGTAAAATTCAAGTGCATTATATTAAATAAAGCTGGAAAATCAATTATTTTCATACAAGTTTTTTCCATATATGAAACTAATTGTTATTCATTTATTCTCATATGTATTTTAAAAAGAATTTGTTAGTTATTTTTTTGCTAATTTAAATATGCATTTTCTTATTCCTGAAAACATTTTTCATATAGAATTTTATCTTGGTAGTGAAGCTGTCAGAAAAACCAATCTCCGATATCTTCACCAAAAATATTTTTTAATAAATTTTAATTGAATAACAGTTAATTTCTATTTATTTAAATATAAAAAGCAAAATGTATGAAACATTAAAAACGCTGAAAAATAGGGAAAAATAGTAAAAACGCAACGTGCTTCACTCAACAAAGCAAGGAAAACACATCTCCACGCAATTCATGGAATGAGCAAATTTTGCTATTTTTTAGTTGCTTGTAAAAATTGTCAGAAGCTCGTTATAAGAGTTAATATGTAAAAATGTTGAATACTAAATCATTTGAAAAATATTGGAAGGATTTTTAATCCTCTGCTACGTATTTGTCTTCCGAAAGGATATTTCAAAGATAGTTGGGAATATTTGAAAAACTTCATACTGAGGTTGAATTGGGTCTTGAAAGCACTTAAAATGTGGAAAATTGCCATGCACCCACTTTTATTCACTAGACTGATGAAAGTAGAAATATTTATCACTCATTGTGCGTAGTTAATAAATCGTACTTGAAACACTCAACAGTGTTGTGCAAACTTTCGGATAAATATTGGTGAAATTTCCTTTTGAATAATAAATTTAATATTTTTCCATATTTTGTAACTTTTACATTGTACATTGAAATTTATTATATTTGCCACGAATTTCTAATCAATGAGTAAATATTGCTTTTTGTCATATTCATTTAAAATAAATTGATTATATTTAACTCATCAGTATATCTGTAAGGATTTCTTATCGAATTTCAATTTAACATACGTGGGATAGTTTAGAAAGATGTTTAACATCATGACAACTGATTAAACTAAAGATTCTGGGTTTGTGATTAATAGAATAACAAAAAAAAAATTTCATCCATGATTAAACGACTTGTTGAAAGACCTACATACAGTCAGAAATAATAATGAACGTCTTTTAAATTTCGAAATGGGATTTATTAGTGATTAAATATTTATTTTTCTGCAGTAGTCACTCAAGACATGGACATTAATTTTTTCTGTCCAATTGCACTTGATGTTGATTTTACTCTATATAGTTTCTTTAAATTCGAAGAATTTCTTTTTCGGTTAGCTGTTATTTCAACCATTTTCTTAAGTCTTGACGATATCAAGAAATAATTTGTGTTTTTTAAAGCAATTTACACGTGGAAATTGCCTCGTCTTTAACACATGTACATCAGTTTATACTATTATGCTATCTCAACTAGACCCAAATACATTAAAATAAAATATAAGCTTTACATTTAAAAGCTATTTAAGCAAGTACTAATATTAATATAATATTTATAGTTCTTGTAGTGAATGTTTGTCTAACTTAAGTTCAGTATTTTTAAAGATAAAATTAAATTTACTCATGCCACCATCAAAATTTTCATTAATATCACCAAAGTCACAGTAGAAATTTTCACGTTGTTGTAATATCTCCTGCGATTTGAATATTCTGATATTTGATTCATTTATTTCACAAATATTTTTGCAGTATAATATTAGGATCAACTGACATTTAGAAGTTTGGAAGACATGTTTTTGATAAAACTCACTGAATTTTCCACCATAATCGTACATTTGCATTCTCATTACTAAGTATGGTTAGCACACAGACAAATTACATCTAAGAATTGCATTAAGCTATGCTTATACTAATGATCTGCCATAGACAAAGCAATACAAAATGTACTAGATTGTCTGCTTCATTAATTTATCAACACAATGATACATTGGTATCGGCGGCAAAATCTATTTCTTTAAAGAAATGAATTTTCCAAATAATCATTAAGCATACAGTAAATGTAGATCTAACACAGCTCAGATTAATGAATTGCGTTTTTGGAAAGAAAAATAATTTTTGTAAAGTTCTGATGGTTGATTGTTTGCTTTATCATTAACACGACTTTCATTATTATGTAGTCATTCCTTGTTGTGTATTAATTTTTAACAAAGTACAGAT
>JAPDSC010054953.1:790-11369 GCA_026290005.1 Latrodectus geometricus
ATATATATATATATATATATATATATATATATATATGCAAAATTATTGTCTTGAGATGTTAAACTGGTATTAAATTTTAATTTATTAAAATGACATATTAAACTATTGATACAGAAATAAATATCTATATGTCAACATTTGATTATATCCTCACAGTGAATGGATAAACATTATATTCTTTTATATATTCGATTCTACATTATAATTTTGAATAATTTTTATCAGAAAGATTTGATTTGTTAAACATTTATTACTTTTTTAAAATATTGATTTTATGACTATTAATTTATAATTAATTAACGTCTTTAAGTTATTAGTTAACATCTTAAATTATAATTGATATAAATAATAACACAACACATTCCTTGACATATTAACTGTTTTAGTTGCTACTCTCTGTATTCTACTTAGTATTGTTTTGTCGTTACAAATGTTACTTTAATGTGCTTTTATTATGCAATGTTAAATAAAATGAAGTATAATTATATTATATACCTTAGTCAAATTTTTATTCCATTATAAAATAACAGTCTTTTGAATAACGAAATAAACTTCAAGTATCAGCATACTTGTATACTTGATATTCATGTATATGTGTGAGTGAAAATGGTTAATGTTGATGTAGCATTATTATCCCTTTTTATTATCAGTCCAGGAAATTTGAACAAAATATTATCCTAAAAAAATATTAAAACATTAATTGTATAAATTAAATTATTAAAATATTAATAGTAACTATTCTATTAAAATTTAAATACCCATGAAGTTATAAAGTGTTGCATATATTTACTAAACAATTGATATCTATTACCTTTAAGTATTGTCTTGTGCTAATGAATTTGATTTTTTTCAAAGAAATTAAAAATGAAATTATAATATTTTATAGTTATTAAAGAGAGAATCTGAGAATAAAACTCATTATTTTTATGTATAAAGATAACAATAAGTTCTTTCTTACTACCACTGATTTAAAAATATTTCTTTTTAGTGAATATGCAGAGTTTGTTTTCTTTAATCATTAAATGTCAAAAGAGAAGTTTTTCTAGTTAAAAATATTTTTTGTCATTTGAGTTTCCATTAAAATTAATGATTCTGTTGTAAAAAGAAAAGGAATAAAAAAATATTTTTGCCTAAAATCAACAATGAACTGGGAACAATTATTTTCGGATTAAATTAAAGTATAATAATGTCTTCTAGAAGAATAATTTTCTATACATATTTTATATTTATAATTGCTTATTATATTTAGTACAACTTTAAAATAATAGTTTTATGAATTAACAAAACAATTGCATATTTTATTGAATCATTCTACTTTAAAATTGATGTGAAATAAAAGCACATTAGCACACATAAGAATAAATATATTTTAAATTTGACGAAATGAAAGATCATATAGCTGCGTCAGAAAACTGAAATGAACGTGCATACTTTAACTAATTAACATTCATAAATATTTGGTGAATTATAGTTCTACTCTGAAAATATTCTCTTACGTACATGAGAAAGATTTTAAAGAAAACAAAATACTCTGATATATTATGTACATCTTTTTCAGTTCTAATTTTATTAGTAATTACATAAAATAGGGGAAATCCAACAAAATTAATATGCAGTCAAATTAAAATTTTAAAACATTACTAAGCAAATAAATATTGAAGAAGGAACTTGAAGTTTCAATAAATATTTAAGTGACATGCTTCTTTTTCTGATAAATATGTCTATACCATTGAATATATTTTTGATTAGCCCATAAATAATTTTGCAAAAACAAAACTAAATTTAAAAGAGCATATATCTTTATAAAGTAATTTTATTGTATAATACTTATCCTTTACCATTGATTATAACAGATTAATAGCTTAAACAGCTCAGCATGAGATAATTTTATTCAACGCATTAATGTATTTAAAATGACGTGCCAGTCATATAAATAAGTGTTTTAAAAATATTACAAAAAAGAACGAATAACAGATTATTTGATTAAAATGATCTTCTCTTCGACATACATTTATTAAATTTTTTTATTAAAGAAATAGATTATTCAGCATTTTCTTAGGATACAATTTTCTTGAAGAAAGACTAATGATCAACTTGACCTCAGGTTAAGTTTTTCAGCACAGAATTCATTTCCAGGTAATTGGACACGGGAGATTCGGGCTAATTTAATGGGGAAAAAATTCCATTTTCCCGAGCAGCAATGACCTTTTATCCTAGAAAATATTGATGGGGACAACGTTGGAATTCCGGTACATAAATGACGCGTGATTCTCCTCAATGTTTTGAAGCCTTGACGGAAGCAGAGATTACACTATTTGGAGCAAACTCAATTTCTGTAAATTGGTGCCTGGCGCCATTCTCTGCTTACTTTCCCTCATCCGTTCATGTTATAATGTTAAATAACTGTTTTCTTATTGACTGTGGTGTTTCTTTAGAGGGTTGTTTGTGTACAATACATTTAATTTCTCTTTGTGACAAGAAAAATTAAACTGATGTTTCCAAGAAAGTGTATCGTAGAAAACTAATTAAAATAGGAGTGTGAAAATACAGTGCCTTAATTAACAAAAATACTTCTTTCTGAAGAAGGTATAAAAAATACAACATTTAGATATTTTATAAAAAAGCTTGAAAACAAAATTTTTTTATAGGTGAGCGCATTTTATTATTGACAAATATAATCATTTTTGTGTTTTGCTTTAGTGATGAAGTAGTCCATGAATACTTTGTATTTGTTCTTTACTTTATTGTCACATATGTTAAAAATCACAACTTTACTTTGTTTAATATGTCCTTTTATTATTATTATTATCAGATAAAATGATAAACTTATAATGCTTTACATATACAGAAATAGATTTCCACATTTAGAAATGACTAAAAAGCAATCTTGATACTCCAGATTTAATTACTTAATATTTCATTTCTTTTTAGTGTTACATCAATGTATAAAATTTCAAATTTCAGAGTAAAACTTCTAATTTCTATGTTACTTGAATTTAAAAATTAGATTCGTAATATGATGCAAGACAAAATCTGTATGTAAAACGGAATTATTAGTAATAAATGAGACTTAAATATATGCTGATTTTTTCTTAAACTATGCAGTCACTTAATATTAAAAATAGGAAATAAAATTTAAAAATGCATTTTTTTCATTGAACTGGGGATTTAATGCAAATTTTTTATCCACGACAAACTCTAAATGAATAAAGCTAGATGCCACGTTGACTTAAGAAAAAGAACAAAACTCGCGTTTATTTTTCTTTTATCAAATTTGTGTGGTATTGCTACACAGTTACAGCAAAATATAAATCTTCTGTTGCCATTTAAAGAAAACCTAAAATGTACAAACATTAAAAATAAGATAAAGAGGAAATATAAAGATCGTTATACACTCACTTTCCAGTGAAAACGATTGTGATACATGTGAACTTAAGGTAACAGTTTATTATGTATCAGTGAATACGATTATTGAAATGGGGTGGAAGCCTGACAGTCCTTCCACTGCGTGTGGTATGAATGTAATTGACCGGTTATAAAATTTTCTCCCAAAATTTGTACTGGGTGTGCAAATAATTCATGTCCCCGTGGATTTCAAGAGACTATTCATCATTATCTTTTATGGTGAAACATGGTTTCAGTATATCTATTGAAATTCTTGTAAGAGTTCCATTAATTTTAATGTTGAAGTACTTTGGTGCTTGGTTTGGCCTAAGTCAGGTTCTTGTTGATGCAAAGATGAAGTGCCTGTGTTATTGTAGACGGAAACAGTTGAGCAACTAAAAAGGTGTTTTGAAACAAATACGATTGTATTGCCATGGGCAGTCCTTGGAACAGGTTTCATGTTACGAAAAATATTTTGTAATCTTTGGACGAACTCTGAGTGGGTGATGTTAGGGATCGAGGTGACGAATTCTCCTGGTAAACAGAGGGGACTGAAAATAAAGAAGCTCGGTTGAAGTGTATCCAATATCTTCTTTCAGTGCAGAGCATAATCCAAGGAGAACCAAAGGTAAGGTGTCTATCCAAGACTTGTTTTGTTGTAAATGACATTTCAAGATAGCCTTTATAGTCCTGTGTTGTAGTTCTATCAATCCGTTCGATTGTGGATGATACGCTGTTGTTCTAGATTTCTGAAAACCGAAGTATTTACTCAAAGATGAGAAGAACTGATTTATAAACTGACATCCTTGATTAGACGTATTACGCTGTGGTATTCGAAAACGAGAAATCCCGGTTGATATCATGCTCTTTGTGACAGTTTCTTCTGATTGATCTGCCATAGGAAGATCTTCGACTTACCTCGAAAAATGATCAATCATCATTAGTAAATCTGAAGCCTTGACATGAAGGCAAGGGTCCAACAATATTTATGTGAACTTGTTGAAAATGTTCAGGTTCTTGTTGAAAACATTAAAGTTAATTTGGCCATATGAATCTTTCCATGATTAGTGCAAATATCTGGAAATGTTTTGATGATTACTTCATATTGATTATGAACAGTATGAACCATTTTCGATTTTTGATCATCACGTTCAGTAGTCACCAATAATGTGGGAATTTAATGCAAATCTTTTATCCACGATGATTTATAACTTTAAATGTATGAAGCTAGATGACACGATAACTTAAGAAAAAGAACAAAATTCGTTCACTTTTATTTTACCAAATTTGTTGTTGCTACACAATTGTTAAGTAAATACAAATCCTCTGTTACCATCTAAAGAAAAACTAAAACGTACAAACATTCAAAATAGATTAAAGAGGAAATATAGAGGTTGCTACATTTATATTATGAGATTTGCAGTACTAATGATATACGTTTACTTAGAAATTAAACTCAAGAATACTGAATAGGATTCTGAAACAATAGACATTTCATAATAAATAAAAACAATATAATAAATATGATTCTAATGCATTCTAATATTGTATGTTTCACACAGAACAAAAACTTTTCTAATGTCTAAAAATGTTATTATCAAAATTAACCTCTTTAATTTCTTAGTAACTACTTTCTCTGATATACTACTGTGAAAATAACTATCCATGTTTCACTTAAAATTCACAGATGATATTTATCATCTACAAACATTGTCAAACATTTTAAGAATTTGGAAACAGTGAAGAAGGTATTTAGTTTTATCATCAGAAATTTTGAATTAATTTTCAATAATAGAAAATTCTATTTCCATCGGTATGTTTTATCATGTTATTGAGAGAAGAATATGTGTTAAATTTTGTTTTCTCAATTAAATTTCTGCTATAAGAGAATTTAAATATTTTGATGTCGGAGATGGTTAGGGATATGGTGGACTAACAATTTTGATTAATGATCAGTCGAGTAATCAAACTAGAGGAATAATACTTGGTAATCATCGCATGATAATTAAAAATATTGTGAACGAATTTTCTGTGTCATTTATTTCTTATTAAGACATGTTACACATGAACATTTAAGGCTGCAATGCATCGCATTTTAAATTGTTCTGAAAACTTTGAATTTGTTCTGTTGAAGTGGACTGTGTCATTTGCTTTTTTATGAAGTCTTATACTCAATGATAAAACTTGATTCAGATAATGATAAAATTTTGATACAGAAAAAACTAAACAATGAAGAGGATAATGCTAGGAATGACAAACAAATAGTGAAAAAAACTATCTTAAAACCGTTCCAAAGATAAGGATAATATTGACCATTGTCTTTCGTTATCACTGCAATGTGAATTAAAACAGGTTAGAATTTTAATAGAAATTACAAAAATATAAATAATTAAGGTTATGGAGACTATTTTATTGCAAACTTCTTTTGAAATAGTAAGTTAGAATCCAAAATTATATACCTCTAGTTTATTTGTTCAAGACAAAGTAAAGGATAACTATTTAAAAGATAAAGTTTTTTAGCATACATATTACTTAAGTGTTCTGTCGAAATTTTATAATGAAACTTGAATTCAATACTGTATCATTCTTTGCCAAAGGAAATAGAAATAGATAAACAAATATTGTTATATATGCCAAATTTTAAATAATCACATAAAATTTGGCTTACATAATAATGAAAAACAACTTTACTTAACAACTTGAAAGTCAAAATATTGAAGTAAAATAAAGTTGAAATAATTGTTAAAAAAGAATGTGAAAGAAATAAAATATTTTTAAACTATTTTAGCTAGCAACTTAAGAAATTAGACTACTGTATTTGTTTTATATGAAAGCTTTCAATGCCATACTGTAAAGACTTCAGTACAATGATAATATTATTTTTCTGTTAAACTAACGAAATTGCTTGGGATAACTTAATTAGAAGTTTCTCATAAAAAATAATCTTTTCCTAATTTATTATCCTCAGAGAAGAGATTTTAGCTATATTTAGAGAATCATTATATTTCTAATCTTATTATTTTTTAAAGAAATTGATTTGACATATGGTTAATTATCCTTTTTTTTTAGGATTCCATCCCTCGTCTCACTGATATATAATCATCTGATATATTGTCTTACAATATATGAGAAAACATTTTTCACTCCTTGAAGATGGTACGCGCTATTTTTGAAAGGAGCTTAATTAACGTCGAGATTTAATTATCTCATTTGCGTAATCTTAACTTTATTAGTCGAGTGATTACGTGAATTATGGCTTTCATTTATAAACTTAACTTCACTTAAAGAGCTTCTCATTTCAACGATGCTCAGTTTTAAGACACTTTTAGTGTCTATGATAATTTTGGTTTAGGTAACGAAAACTGAAATTTATGGCGATAACAGTTTTAAACAAAACTGTTCAGTAGACTTGACATAACAAAATAGGAAACATTTAAATTTTTTGAAAAGTTAAATATATCCGGTTCATTTTTAAAAGTTAAATATATTTCTATTTCGTGAAGCAGTTTGGTGAAAAAGTTGTTTTATCCAATAGTTAACTTATAGAATTCATTGAAATATATTGTGGATTCTACCTTCAATAACACGTTTTCTATTTATAAACCCTGAAATATACTATGAATGGTTTAAAATCTTCAGATTCTTGTAATTATGTAAATCATGTAAATAAGTAAATTCTCCATGTGCACAAAATGGTTATACCAATGTGATTTACATTTATTGAAAGAAACACTTTGATAATTGTGTACAGTAATTTTATACTAGATTTAGATAGTTCATAATTTACAACAGATAGATAATTATGTGTAGTTATAGTTCTTAGTAATTTCACAAGATTTGTATTTAATCAAAAGTTTCTAAAAGAAATTTACACAAATTAAGATTTTCTTTCTCATATTTACATTCACATCTCATATTCACACTCAGAATAGAAATTTCATTCTGACACACAAATGAGATTAAATTTTGTAAATATTAAGAAATGTATTTTTTTTACTTACTTAAAAATTTTTACATTATAAAAATATTTTCAATTGTTATCATTATTATAACTTTAAAGAAGAGCGCAAAAATTTATTTTCACACCGGTATAACTGTACACATGATATATTTCATAAAGTTAATTTTAATGCCAGTCTAACTTTTTAGCTTTAAGTATTGTTTTTTTTTAAATAAAGAATACAAAGAAAGTATATAATGTTATCAAAAAATAATATTCTACACTTAAGTAATGATTTTGCTAACACTAAGAAAGAAATTTTTTCCCAGATCATAGCAATAAAAAATTAAGGAATCTATTTAAATTGCATGCTTTTTATAAAACTACTTACTGATCTTAGATTAAAAGAAATTAACACTTTGTCAGCTCAATTATTAATTCCTATTATTATTTAGTCTGCATCAATTAATCCCTATGAACAAAAAAGGTATTTTTATTCCAGCATTTACCATGCATTTTTAGAATACTGGAATTCGTTTTCACATGTATTTATTATTATTTTTTAATATGACTGAATTCCAAATTATCATTTCATCTTTTCCTCATCATCGCCATTTAGATTATAGGGTTCTATTTTTAAATACGGTAATTTTGTGTTTTGATTTTAAACATAAAGTACATATTTTGGTATCATGCCTTTTCCATTAATAACATTATTGCTGTTACATTTTTTTAATCATATTTATAAATTTCATGTGAATTATTCGATTTTTCCACCAAATTTACTATTTAACATTAGGATGCCCTATTCAACATAATTAGCCCTAGTCAAAAAGCTGTCTGAAACTCAATCCCTGAAGGGATACAAACTAGTTCTTCAAGATCCAAAGAGTAAGTCTCAAATGTGATTAGTCTAGATGCAGCGCCGTATATTAGTGTAATTTAATTCCAGGTTATAAGTTTTCCATTTTAATTGAAAAACATGTCTGTGACCCAATAAGATGGTATTCAGTATTTTTTTGGAAATTGCACCAGAAAAGTTTTGCAGAAAAAACTGTCAATTTGCAATTAAATAATATCATTTTAACTTGTATTATACAAATGGATGAAAATTTCCACATGTTCATTTATCGATGCACATGCTGAGAAGTTTTAATCAGAAATTGATATAACAATTTTCATATATTTTTTAATGGTAGAAATGATTTTAAAATGTATCACTATAGTCTTTCTTGTTAAAATCTAGATATATTAAATATAAAATGATAATTTTAAAATAACTATTTTGAAATATAAATGATAAACCATAGACATTGCATTTTATTATGATAAAATTAGCAATAATTTTAATTTTTATAGAAATTCTTATTTATATATCTTTACATAGGGATATACGATTGAAGAAAAATAATATATTTCCTTTAAATTTCTTAATGCCTGTTATAAATACAACCATTTTAAAACTACCTGATGAAATTAAAACTTTCCAACCTTAGCAAATATCATCGTTACGTTATTCATAAAAGAAAAGTTGCGTGCTTTAAATAATCACTTTTCTCTTAAAAAGGATTCTGTATTGTCAAAGATTTATGATTATTTAAATAAACCTAACTTTAAAAAAATCTATTTTAAAAGTAAAATAACATCAATTTCATGTAAATAAATAGTAATATTTATCTTAAACTTCATTTCTGAGCAAGATGAAAAGCTGTATAATTTAATGAATGTTTCGAAAGTCTTAATATTTGAATTATATTTATGGGGAAGAAATACGAAACGAAAAATAGTTTTAAGCACTATATTTTGGAAAGTTTTAAAGATATGGTAAAGTATGAAAACACATGGAAAATTTTATCTATTATAGAGAAAGAGCTTATGTTTCAAAATTTGATTCATGCAATCTAAGTGAGTTCTGAACATCTGCTTTCAAACAAGACAATCCTCGATGATCTATTGTCTTCCAGTGGAAAAATTCGATAGGCACTATTGATTAACTCCCGTCCTCACATGAAACAGAAAGACGGCATCATTCTGCACAAGCCTTCACGAAGTCAATGGAGTATATGTCAACTCTTAATTTTTACCCAAGCTTTGCACGCCATCACACTGGAACAAATTAAAGACACGCCCAGAGAGATTTTTTCCTTCATACCTGCCACCCCTCAAACGCGTTTGACACTTTTCGTGCTCGATTCTCGTTATATCGATGCGTATCGATTCTTTGTTTTAGAGGAATCCTTTTTTATTTGTGTGGATATTTCAACGATTAATATCAGCCTAACGTATTTTATTTCAGGGATTTGTGGCGGAGCTATTCTGAAGTGAGATTAACCAGCAAGAAATTGTGTTGGATATCTTTTAAAATAACTTAATTTTTTTTAAATGAAATTTCCTTGTAAGGTTAATGATTTAGGATTTTTAATAATGATTTAGGTTTTCTAATGATTTGGGTTTTTTAATAATAATTTTTAAAAAAAATAAAGCCCTAATATTTTGAAAGAAATCATTTTTAAAAAAAACACATAAAAAGTTTAAAAAATAAACAATTGTATGCCCTTTTTATGATTCATTTTTGCTTAATCATCACATTTCATTTTGCAAAATTTGGATATTAGAAAAGTGCGTCATATTTTAAATACTAAGATCATTTGTTTTCATATCATTATAAGGGCGTATTACTTTAGGAATGAAATTAAAATAATTAATAACCAGAAAGGAATTATTAAAGGAGAAATCGGTGAGTTACTGGAGTTATTGACAGAAGCAATGTTTATATTGTAAATGAAAAATTAATATTATAACACACTTAAAAAAGTAAAGTCTAAACTTTATAAAAGGAGTTTTGAAGGAAAGGAAGGATTTAGAAATCAAGTTTTATAATAAACATTTTCTAACATGTACGTTAAAATGATGCTTAAGTTAGTATCCATTATTTGAGGATGGTATGTAAACAAGAAGCAATTTATACTTACATTGGGAGATTACCACATTAATTAAATGAACAATAAATAAAAAACCACTGAATTCCTATAATAGAATCCCAATTTTCATCTAACCAGAAATTCACTGCGTGATTAAAACGTGGGAATTTTTCTATTTTTGGCTATATGTTTTGGATTATAATCAACAAAGTTAAAGAAAGAAATCATAAATGGAAATCAGTATCATATAGTAAAACATTAATAGAAACTAATTGTTTGTAAGCAAGCAAGTGTTTGGGATGACACGGACGGAGAAGCTTACTATAATAAAGAA
>JAPDSC010054954.1:0-23529 GCA_026290005.1 Latrodectus geometricus
TCAAATAAGCGTATCTCCTTCCGACAGAAATTTTCTTCGCTTTCTTTAATGGGAAGACTTTGAAAAACGCAAAATTAAAATCTACAGACATTGTAGAGTGGTATTTGGCCTTTCATCAAGTCCATTTTTGCTTATGGCAACAATTTACCACCACCTAGACAAAATGAAAGAAAATGGAAATGATATCGCTCTAAAATTGAAAGATGCATTTTACGTTGACAACGTAGTGACAAGCGTCGAAAACAATCTCGAGTCGGAACAATTTTCAAAGACGGCTTGTCAAGTAATGTCCCAAGCTGGTTTTGAGCTTACGGGATGGGTTTTTTCTTCTCAAAGTGAAAATTGGGATTTAAGTGACTGTAGATATTCTCCTGTACTTGGTCTTTTATGGTATCCCGATTCAGATACAATTGCGTGTGATGTTAACTGCATCACAACTGAAATTAATGATAAATGTACAAAAAGGCAACTTTTGTCGATTTCGCAAAAAATTTTCGATCCAATCGGTTTTACCGCACCCGTAACACTCATTCCAAAGCTTCTAATGCAAAAAGCGTGGAAAAACGATAAGCTGGGATGGGATCATAAACTTCCCTCTGAAATTGTAGAGGAATTTAAAATTTGGCTTTCTAACTTGGGTTTTTTGAAATTTATTCAAATTCCGCGTTATTTCGGGGGATTAATTGCTGAGTCAACTACTACCATTCACATGTTTAGCGATGCTAGTGGGAGGGCATTTGCAGCGTGCGTGTTTTTGCGTATCGAATGCGAAAATGAAGTTATAATTAGATTAGTTCAGGCAAAATCACGTGTCGCTCCTCTAAGAAAGGATCCCATCACTAAAATCAAAACTGAAATGTCTTCACCAAAACTAGAGCTCCTTGCTGCTTTAATTGGTACTCGTTTGGTCCAGACAGTCAAAACTTCCTTGAACATCTCTGGTATCCCAACCTTCTACTGGACTGACTCGAAAGTGGTTCTTTGTTGGATAAAGAATACCGGAACATGGAAAACCTTTGTAAACAATCGAATAAAGGAAATTCATTCGAGTTCTTCAAAAGATGATTGGTATTACGTACCATCTCAAATGAATGCAGCAGACATTGCGTCTCGTGGATGCAACGCCCAAACTCTCTTTTGTCTTCGTTGGTGGGAGGGTCCCAAATGGTTAGAAAATCGAGACTCTTGGCCAAAAACTGAAAACTGTGATTTTTCCGATGCATTGGAACTGGCAACCACTGAGTTAAAACCTACTGTTATGTCAAGTATCTCCTTAAATAACTCCGCATCCAATTTCTTTGATTGGACTAATAGAGTTTCAAAATTTTCTACAATTGTTAGAATTCTGGCTTATGTAAAACGTTTTATTTCTAATGCTAAATCTTTAATAAATAATCGTAGTGAAACCATCTTAAAGGGTAACTTAGCAAATGAAGAGATCGCCCAATCTGAGTTTGAAATATTCATTTATATACAAAGACAGACATTCGGAAAAAACCGCAAATTAATTCCTCCTAACTTTGTCATATACCAGGACTCCAATGGTATTCTTAGAGTAAAGACAAAATTAATCTTCACAGGTGATGATGACTTTTTCAGGCGTACTATCCTGCTGCCAGACAAGCATGAGCTTGTTTCCAAACTCATAGAGGAAACTCATCGAACCTTCAATCACGTAGGTGTACAAACTCTAGTCACAATCCTTCGTGAGAGATACTGGATCTTGCGATCTAGGAAAACTGTTCGTTCAGTTGTATCCAAATGCATAATTTGCCAAAGATTTAAGTCCAAACCTGCTACTACAATGTTTGCTCCTCTTCCTGAAGAACGTGTGCGAATGTCGGCCGTCTTCGAAACAACTGGAGTAGACCTAGCAGGTCCCTTGGTTCTTCGAAATCGTGATAAAGTTTGGATTGCTATCTTCACGTGTGCAGTGTACCGTGCGGTGCATTTCGAGCTTGTCTCGGACATTTCCACACAAAGTTTTCTTCTTGCTTTGAGACGATTCATCTCGCGTCGAGGGCGAGTGAAAACAATCTACTCTGATAATGGAACCAATTTCATCGGTGCAAACAACGAGTTCAAAAATATCGATTGGAGTAAAATTGTGTCTCATTCAGATTTGAAAAAGATCTCCTGGCATTTTAATCCACCTACTGCCGCTTGGTGGGGAGGTTGGTGGGAAAGAGTGGTAAGAATGTTGAAGGAATTGTTGAGACGGAATTTGGGAAAAGCGCGTCTTGGCTACGAAGAACTGTATACTGTTGTGTGTGAGTGTGAAGCCATCCTCAACAGCAGACCTCTTACTTACCTCTCCGAAGAGCCATCAGATCTTGTGCCACTAACACCTTCTCTCTTTTTACAGGATCAGACTGAATTCAGAGTCGAGGATCTTGAACAGAATGTGCTGAACCTACGCAAACGTGCGAAACACCTCCAGTCCGTTAAACAAAAGCTTAAGACGCGTTTTCAAAAGGAATATATTTCTCTCCTTAAACATTCCAGACACGTCCATCAAACCCCACTTGAGGTGGGAGATATGGTATTAATCAGCTCTGATGGTAAGAAACGTGTTGATTGGCCTTTAACTAAAATCATTGAAATCTATAAAGGACGTGATGGTGTTTCCCGAGTTGCAAAGGTCAAAACTGAAAATGGTGAGGTGGTTCGACCATTTCAAAGATTGTTTCGTTTGGAAACATCGGGTATTTTAAGTAAAACTTTGAGAACTGCCAAACCTGTTAAATTGTAATATCAATTTTGTATTGGTCTTCATTAATGCTTTTTTCCTTAGCACATGTTTAGATGCTTTATGTATTTGTAACAAGCTAATTTCATTTGAATTTTTAATGTTAAATTTTTAACTTGAAATTTTAGCTAGATTAAAATTTTTAATGTTCAATTTTTAACTTGAAATTTTAGCTAGATTAAAATTTTTAATGTTCAATTTTTAACTTGAAATTTTAGCTAGATTAAAATTTTATCCTTTTGCGGTTGGAGGATGTTGCATCTTCTTCCTTCCACTTAAGCTAATTAACATTCATTTCCTATAGATGGCGCTGTGTTAGGTCATGTGATTCCATTTCTTCATACTGTACTTCTAACTTTTTCTCTAGTCTTGTTGTTGCTGTTGAATAAAACACTTTAAAGAAACCAGAGGCTCGCACTGACTTATTATGTCAAACCAATAGCCTCTTCGGGCATCTGTTTTAGTTTGAGTTGTTAATGCAGCTGCAGTCGGGACAAGAGGCGCCGAATTTATTTTACGATCGGATTCGGTTTTATTTATTTTATCTACTTTGGTTTTATCCATTGAGCAAAAACCCTTAGCTATTCGAATCCGTTCACTGCCTATTATTTGGGCTATCTCGTGCTACAACACATATTATTTGACATTTTACAGTAATTTACTTGCTTAAAAGGTAATTTATATCAATTAAAAGATATTTATATGTCTGAAAATGAATTATTCAAAATTTAAAAACAATGATTTTAGAAATGATCACTTTTTTCTGCTGAGCAAAATCAAATAACCACAATTTAAGAGTTTGATTTCTTTATTTTAAATTTTAGCAACAAATGATGCAAAATGGAAATGCATGAATAAACATTTTATCTAAATTCTTGAATAAAATTAATTCGATTTCATTATATTAATATAATTTTTTTAAAACATTAGAGACACGATTCATTCCCATGAAATATCAAATCATTACATTAACCTAATTATGCACTTTCATCCATATTAAAAATAATTAGTTTCGTTCGTTTAATAGATTTGATATTTTTTATGAATAAATAAATCATGTCTCTTAAATTTACCTATTCATATATTTATCTAAATTTAATTTTTGTGTAATTTTTATATTAATATGTTTTATGTTCTCGTTTTATAAATTCCAAATGTTTAATAGTAAACAATTTATTACAATATTAGTAAGATTTTCATTTTCCGCATTTATAAATTTTCCTTACAGCTGCTTTCTGTTTGATTTATAGTTGCAATTTTATTAAAAACAAAACATTATCGCAAATATTATTTGGAGTATTAATACGAAGTTACAAATCCAAGAATTGTAAAAAAATATTTAATTGATAAAATAAAAAGATTAAAATTTAATTTCTTCGGAAAATATTTTAATCCGTTAAAAGGGAATTAAGTGTCTGGAGAAAATTTTTAAACTTCATTTAAGTAATATTGAACAAAAATACAATTATTTTAATAAAAACTATACTCTTAAAAGCACATTTAATACTTAAAAGATCAGAATAAAAGCTACAGTTAAATTATTCATTTCAGAGTTCATTACAGAAAATAATTAGCCATTATAAATGCATCAAATTAATTACACAACGTGTTAAAAAATAAGAGAATTGGCTCTCGTGATTGTCTCTAATGTAAATAATTAATGTCAATGATTTTTCCATACTTTATTTAATGAAATTTATAAAATGCAAAATAAGATATTAAAAATTATATTAGAAATAAATAGTTGAATTTAGAATTCATTAATAAATATCTTACATAAGAATTTCTGCAGAGAAGATTATTTTAAAATGGATAATTATTTTCTGCAGGTTATTTGCCCACAATGTTAGAGAAGTAGTTTCTGGATTCATTTTTTCACATGCTCCACACATATTAATAATTGTCTTTGTCTCTTATATTTTTTAAATGAACATGCCTCTAAGTATACCTTGTTAAACTCTGAATATTTAAAATCAATTTGGGATATAAAACTTCAGGTTGATTTGAATTAAATGAAAATGATCAGTTGAAGATTCATTTTGGAATATCAAGATTAATACCATGTTTCTTTATATATTTCATGGATTTAGAAGCTTATATGCTTAATTTGTTGTAAAATGAATTATTGTAACATATGTTCAAAAATGTGGGGATTGAAACTATAATTCCTATAAATCTATTGCATTTTTTAATTGAAAAGTATAGATCGTTCCGAAGTATTGTTAATCCAAGTAGTTATGAAATATTTTATTCATTTTAAATCATATAGGATCTTACTGAAACCATGAAGCCATACACAGCATAATATGTGTAACCAATTCACAGAATATTAAGTAACCAATTATTATCAAATTCAATGTAGCGAATGATTTTATTGAACAAACTATTATAAAACTTCATAACTTTGTAATTTATTTTGAAATAATTTTTTTTTAATCATTTAATAACAAATTGTAGTCTTATAAAAATTGACTAATAAAACAATGATGTTATTATTTTAAATTCAGAAATTGAAATAAAAATATTATATAAATGCTTCAGAAGGAAACTCGCAAAGATTAAAAAGCTCAAAAACTGGGAAATTTACTGATTTCAAATGAACTGCTAAATAACAAAGGAAATTGGACAAGAAAATAACGAATCCTTACTTTCCATAATATTCATCATAATTACAACCTACTTTGAAACATTACAATTAGACCTAAAGTATCACTAAATACATAACAATTTGCAATCATAAGTTCGAGAAACTTTAAGCTGAATTTTGCACTTTGCAAAATGGTGCGAAAGTTTATTATTGGTTGACCAAAATTTGTGATGAAGTAATGATCATCTATATTCCAGTAAATACATCTAATGCCAATATGGAGTATTAGTAAATGATTATAAATTGTTACAAAATTACAAAATGGTAAAAACTGAAGAAAACTACTTTTATTAAAAAGTTTCCTAAAACAAGTAATTTACCAAAATATTTTTAAAATTCAAAAACTTTATGATAATGCAATAAATTTTCACAATTGACAAGCACTTGCTCATTAATTGAAAATGATAAAATAAAATCCTATAATACTTCGGTTGAGAAAAAATCCCAAGAAAGCAGTTTTTAATATACTGGTGATAAAAAGATATTTTTACGAGAAGTTAACGTTTAAATGATAGAAAACATAAACCTAAATTTTATTGCTGCATATCTATTAATAACACAAGACACAACTTCTTAAATCTTGCAAAGATACTTTATATTCCAAAAAAAGCATATCTAAAGCATATTAAGGCATGTGACCTAAAAGTAAATAAGGTTAACCTTCTAGTTTTATATGTATATTAAACAACTATAGCTTTATTTATTTTTTAAGATTTACCATACTGAGAGAGAAGAATATTATATTAAAGCTATTTATGAACTATATCTAAGTATTTGAACCAATTCTTTTTCACAGATAAAGACTATAGTTAAAATTTTAAAGTTGTATCATTGATCAATTCTTAAATAAAGAATAAAAAAACTAAGGAAAAAAATGAAAGTTACTCATGGAATGCGAGATAAAATTGATTAAATGCGTGTCGGATTTTAAAACGTGATTGTTTACCAAAGAGAAATTGTTTCGAGATAAATAAGGATTCCCTAGTTTTTGTATAAAATAATATTCCAAATTTCGCAATTCAAAAAATACGTCAGCCAATGAAATATTTAATTTTAATTTTTCAAAATGCTAACTATAAAGCTATATCAGATGAATCTCAGGATTGAGATGTTATTAAATAATATGTTAAAACTTGAATAAAAAACAATATAAAACTCATTATGCAATAAAGACTCAAACTTTTCATTCATTTATTAGCTAATTTATTTGTTTGTAACTCAACAATCATTTTATACATACAAAGTATTCTTTTTTTTATCAAAGATAATACAATACTAAGTAAAAAATTTAAAAATTCGGAACAAAATCTTATATTCACTCAAGAAAGTTTTTTAAAACAAAATATAATAATTTTTTAATAAATTATTTACACTAATGGAAATCTTTAGAATTCATAATTACTTATTGTATATGAAGATATAACTAGAAAAAGAGTTCAAAAACCCATTTGAATAAAGCTTGAAATAAGAGATCCCTTGAAGAACTAAGACCATAAAAATACGACCAGCTTGATGAGAAAAAATCATCCTTTTTAAATGGTCATCATTACTCAATCAGTTCACAAAAACAATAATAAATTACAACAATTAAAATATCTGAAATTGACACTTTCAAACTGAACAAATCATAAACTATTTCTTGAAACTTTGCTTTATAGATTTGACTCTTAGCTGGGTTTGGATATTTATAGAAGCAGTGGAACTATTTTAAATTTTAAATTCCTTTTAAGTCAGATTATTATTGACTATCAGAAGTTAACCACAGAGTTTCTACATGAAAAATGTAATGTGTAGGAAATTACTTTAAAATCTAAACATTTATTAGATAAACATATATTACAGTCAAGTATATTCATATAAAAATAATTCTTATATTGATTTTAATTCTTATACTTTATATACCTTCAAATAGAAATATTTTAAAAATTTCAAACAACTATTTTATGAATATTTGAAATAATTTTAAATGCGAAGTGTCATTTTTAAACTTACTGTTCAAAGTATGGGTCATTATTATCATTTAATCATTATCATTATTTTTATTTTTATTAATATGAATGCTTATTTTTTTCACATGTTGCTATTTATTTTTTTGATACTACATTTAATCACAAGCTCAAAATAGTTATGACGATTATACAGAATTTGCTCATATATTTTTGTAGCGATTTTGCTTAGATTTATATAAAAATAAATATGAGAATTTTATTTTATACACTGTTCATTCTGATAGACTTTTCTCTAAACTATCATATTCCATCTAGGTTTCCTAGAAAGCCTTTTTCTTGAAACATCAAGGCTGATATTGATCCACTCCTTCACAATCTTCCAAGGACCATACAATATTTTGGAAGGCCGCTTATAGAGATCTTGTTTTAAAAGTCCAAATGCGTAGTAATCCATAGATGACATGTTTGAGGACTTAAGTGGGATGCATTTAAATGGAATATCTTCAATTCCTGTTTCACTTCTCATTTTTTCTAACACAAATAGCAATAATTTTATAGGTATAGCTTGGAGCGTGATGGAATTTAACACAGTGAAAATTGTTTGGATAAAGGGATAGAAATTTTTCTTTGAAAAATGGGTGTTAAAACATATTTCTGATAGTAATTCGAATCAATTTTGACATTTTTCTGCCTTCCTTGTTTTAAATTTGCCATCAGAAGAAAATCCAGTAATAGCCATTAAAACTTTAAAAACTTTCCTTGTTTTTCTACTCCAACTTGTCAATTTTTTTTTCTCCTTTGCTTCAATAGTAAATAAATCTTTTTCCATTGTAGACAAATAAATATATCCAAGCTTCATATTTCTATCTTTCACCTGTCAAATAATTTTCATTTAACACTCTGCGTGTTATCTTACTTTGAGAAATATGTTTCGACGTTAAAGGATAAACATTAATTTTTTTTTTATTTGATTAATTTTAAATAGGATGTTATAATTTCTTTCCTAATTCAGAGAGATATTTACTGGTTTTGTGATAGTTCTTTGGATAGATGGATTTTCTTTGAAAACATAAGATGCAACTTTAGATTTAATAAAAATTGCATGTACCTTTGTTGGTTATGCAAATTTTCCCTGTAAAATATAAAGATCTACGTTTCAGTACAATTTTCCCCAGTAAAATTTAAAGATCAACGTTTCTTTCCTTTAAAATTAATTATGTCACTTACTTTACGTGTAGAATTTTTTTTAATAACTGAGTAAGAAAATAATTTCTCTTAGGATAGGTAGCAGAAAAAAAAACTTTGGTTGATTTTTTTATTTTTCAACTGCATTTTAAAGCAAAGAATATTTAAATGCTGCACACAATAGTTAACTCTTAATATAATTCGTGTCTAATCACATTTATACTTTTAAATTAATATTTAACGTCATTCAGAAATCAAAATTGTTTCAAAAATGTGTATGAACACTTTCTGTATTTCTTAATAAAGTTCTGTTAACTTTTATTTTGAAATTTAATTTGATTTTTTTCATTTCTGACAGAAATTGGTATAACACATTTTTTTTTTCTTCGTCAGAGGCCTAACTGTGTAATGATTAATACATTCACAACTCACACTATAATCTTATTCGGCATAATTTCTTCAATAAAAACTATTGGAAAATATTTACATATGTAATTAATGATATTACAAAATTGAATTATTTTTATTGAATTAAATTTCCATCTTAATTTATAACTAATAACTTTTCCTCGTACTGTTCATTATTTAAACTATTTATTTCTCCATTTTTATTCATATATATTTGAATTCGAACCGCTCACATATTTCGGCTTTTAGGATTATTAGTTTTATTTGTATTCGCTTTTAATGGGAATAATTTGATTAGCATCAGTAATGAAAATATTGTTAAAATCATATAAATTTAATTATATGGACCCATGTCTTAATTGAAATATTTCATATTTTATGATTTCGTTTAAAATATAGTTAATTATAATTGAATTTATTATTTTAAATAAATCTTATATAAGCGTTTTCCTTAGAATAAATCTTTTTATTATTTATTTAATTCATGAACATAATTTAGAAACTTACTAATAAGTAAGTTATTATTTAATGTGCAAAAGGTTTCTATAAAATTTGGATAATTAAATCTATAAAGTATAGTTTTGTTTCTAGAAAAGATTTTCAATATGGAAACTAAATAAAACATAATTTTTCTGGCAGTACATAGGAAATTTAATTAACATTTTTATATATTTTAATTTAGTTTCATATGGAATTATATTAAAATACATTGATGTATATGTATAAGGCTGTTTAAGTAATAAGTATTAATAATAATTAAATGTATAGAACTGATTTTTGCAATTTACGAACGAATTTATAAGAAATATTTTTTAGAATAGCAAGGGTTTCTAAAATTTTACCATAGTTGGAAATTCTTAGAAAAACCATATAAATAACACTACCCTATAATCTAACATATTATCTTAGCTAAAAAAATAACTCTTAAAAGGTTATAATTTGTTTTAGGAAACGAAGTGAAATAATTTTATTTTTATTTATGCCTTTCTAAAAAAGTATTCAAATTTTATTCCAAGTTTAATATAGAAAAATATTCTTATATATATATATATATATATATATATATATATATATATAATCTGCTTATAAATGAATGCGCCAACAATGCCTGCAACTCAAATAAGTTAGTTCTTACATTTAGAAAAGAATATATTATGTGTGTTACTTAACAATATGTTCCAATTTGTTATTTCAATTAGCAAATAAGTATTTGAATAATGAATAAATTTCCATCATTTATAGTAGCTTAATAATATAAAAGGAAACAATGCCAATTAATATTTCTTTATGAAGATCATGTTTTTTTATCATATTGAATAGAAAACTTTATCCTTACATTATATATTGAAAGCTTCATATTTAAAATATCAGAAATTTATTTTCTATATATAATTTGCATTCACCTGCATTTAAAATTTTAAATTTGCTTTAGTACACATCTAATATAGTTGTAATTCGCTTATCAGGAATTGACTTCCGAAAAGATATATTAAAAATAAATAAATCTTCTTCATATCTTTTTACCAGTGTTGTCCACCTCCGTGATTCCAAGCGTCTTCCCACTTGTCTCATGTCAAACTAAACAAGCAGTTCTTCATTTGAACAAGATATATAGTCATTCACATCAACACAGTTCTTTAAGGAAAGAGATTTAATAGATGGATGATAAAATGTTTTATCACCTTATTTAACATTTGTTGTTGCTCGTATAAAACAAATGTTTTTACTGCTTACCTTCATTTATAGAAGCATTTAAATAATTTTGTCCACGTGTACAAATATAATTTATAAATATGCATGAGAGAAAAGATAAAAAATGCTTTATGTCTAATTGCAATGCATAACCCCTTCAGTTATAAGAGATTTAGTGAAATATTTTCAGAAATTTTATTATTTATGAAATAATATCATATCATATAAAGACATATCTCCTTTATTCACAATCATCAATTAAATAATTTGGTTATTTTACTGATATTCTTATTACTCAGCCATTATTTTTTCTAAGAATATTCTGAATAAAAAAAAATATTTTTTCTCTGTATAAACTTGAATTAAAATTTTATTTAATTTTCATTTAACTAATTAATTAGTTAAATTTTGTATGTTTAAAAAAATAAATATTTGTAAGAACGAAGAAAATTTATTAATGTTACAGTTTACTATTAAAAAGAAAAAAATTAGTTTTTCCAAAAATGTTACCATAATGAAATTACAAAACATTTTAGTAGGTAAATATCACAAGACGGGTATCTACCACTGATATTTTATTGAGACAAGCTACAGCAGCTATTTATAAGTAATATTTACAATGACTGCTGTTCATGACAGTATCTCTACGGCATAGTCTGACTCCTCTAACTACCTCGCTTTCCGAGTGCTGGGTATTTATATTAGTGAAGGAAGTCTTCTTCGCTGAGCTCCTCGGAATTTGCATTAATTTGCATATGGGAAACCGTGATAGAGATGTGAAACCATTTTGGTCGAAGACCGGCGTTCCAACACGAGTGATATGTTATGATCATTAAATTTTTGCGGTATAATACCATAACCCAAATGTAATAAAATATATGAAATAGATATCAGTCCTTGCTATTAAAGTAATTCAAGATGCAAATTTTCAACTTATTTCAACTAAATAACATGAATGTAGCAGTTATATTTGTTACTGACATCATTGGATTTTTATTAGCCATAGATCATAATTGCATTGTTGAGAATTTATTTCACATAACCGGTTATATCTAGAATATATCTAAAATTAATTTCCACAAAATCCAGTTTTTCACTTCAAAAAATATATTTTTATTCTAATATTAAATTGAAATTTCCATCAAAATCTGAATTTGTATCCCTAAGAGCTTTTTGAATCTTTATGCTATTTTATAATGTAACCAATTCAAAGGAGCAAAGCAAGCATGATATTTGAAAGATGCGGAAAGAAATACTAGACCACGTATTTATCCTTAAGACTTATATTATACTTAAGACTAACTCAAGTATAACTTAATTATAACTGACTTATACTTTAATAAGATTTAACCTTAAGACTTATATTAACATCATAAGTCTTAAGGATCTAATAAGGCAATATGAACAATAATTCACAAAATTGTTATAAGTATACTGTATATATATATAGGCATTTATATAATTCATTAGTATTTCATCTTTAAGTAAACATGCTCAATATGAAGAATAACACTTTGCAAAAAATCCTTCATTGCTTTCATATATTTTAGTGTCACAAAATATTTTAGTGTAAAATCTAAAATTTTAATATCCCCCTAAGAGTCAAATTACACTCTAAATATATGTTCTACATCCAATCATGTACAATAGTAAACACATGTGTTGTATGTTGCATATGAAACCCATATTCTCTCCTACCTAGAAATTTAATTTCCACTACTTGAATCATATGAAAATTGCCTATACATTATATTACGGGAATGTTATTTTTAAATGATGACATTTTTATGTATGCAAAGTAATGTTTGCGTCTATGTATAACCTCAATTTCAGATTGTATTTCATCGGAGGTAATGCCTATGATACTTAATGGATTTGACACCAATAACTTTTCCATTACAGCTTCCATTAGTCTTATGCGTTAGAATTCTATGCTTATAGAAACAAATATTTTACTGATGTTCAGTTGTATTGTTATTTTTTTATATGCTAATAAGGAAAATATAGTTAAACGTAAAGTTTTCTTAAATCTTATACCAATAAATTTAAAATATATTCGTGAAATTGGATACGAACGCATACCAAAACAATGAACATCAGACAAATTTATCATTTATAAAACATTACATAAGTTTAGGAATTTTAATTTCTGTAACAATATTTATATTGCAATTTATTCTGTTTCAAAAAAAAATTCTGTAGCATGAACATTTCTACTAACTGACATAACTGAAACACACTATAATTTAAAAATAAAGATAATGGCTCTCCCTTTTTCAAAGTTCTGTTAGGGAAATTAAAGGTACCTTTAAAATATTTCTGGAAATAACTTAAGCTTTGATTTATTAAGAATATAAACTTTATTTATTTATATTAACTAGAAAAACTTTTTCACAACAGCGAAAACATCTTCTCACTGAAAAATAATTTGAGCTTACATTATTAAGTAAATTTTATTTATTTCGTAAACTACTTTACGTAAAACTTCATTTTCAATTTTCGTAAAACTACATCGTAGATTTGTATGTTTCAAAATAGTATCTCTCAGTGAGTTAGCAAATTTTACTGATTTATTGGCATCACCGCAGCAAATTTTACTTTAAATTAAAGTGGAATTAGAGATTAACTTATAATTAGAATTTTTCTAATTATAGTAAAATTTACTCATAATTAGAGAAACAATTTCTAATTATAAGAGAATTTTTAAAAAATTTGTTTGGCTTATATCGTGCGGTAGTGCTACTACGTAAGTGTTGAGCAAAATTTTTAATGGACTTAAGACTGATCGTCAATTTTACTTGTCACTCTGTTACAGTTATTTTTTAACATGCTAAGAATATAATACTGATAGTTTTTTATTCTGTAATTGAAGGATAACTAATGGTGTATTACTTCATGTTAATTGATCCGTTAATTCTACAATTTTATTAAACTTTTTTTCACATAATTTTATTTTAAATTCACTTTTTTGCCAGCCAAATTTTACTGTTTCATTTTCTGTGTTAAACAGGAACTAAAAACCAAATTCAAATTTTAAGAACACATATCCCTGTCAGTTACTGTAGTGCAGTCATCGAATTCATATTGCTTATGTTATATCAATCAAATTACTTAAATTTAGAGTTAGTATAAATTTACATTATGATGTATCACATGCGAAGATACATTGTGTATCATAGCGTAAATATTTAAACATGAATGTTAGCCGAAATTAAACTTTTCTCTATTTATAAATATGAGAATTTTGAGAACAAAACACTTGTTGAACTTTAATTCTGAGACAGAACATTTTATACATGTATATGCAATTTCAATTGATAGGTTGTAATTAAATTTAACAACTGTAATAACAATAATATACCTATACATATACACTCAAAAACGCTAAAAATAATCCGCCAAGAAGGAAGAAAGGCACAAGGAACACAAAACAATGCAAATAAGTACAATTAAATCAAAAATGTAAATGATCGAAGTTGGGTGTCAATGCGCCATAACCACAAACTTGGCAGGAGAACTGCAATTAGGGAGTGGGTCCTATGTAAACCTTCACAAGGTTAAAAATTCAGAAACGTGTCGATCATATACTGACTTCGGAGTAATTTAATAAGTGAAAAATGTCAGGGAGACGTGTGAGAAGATATTTCGCTCAGTTAAATCAGGTTAAGTCAGGCAACATACAAACTGATCAGCTGATTATAAAGCGCAGGTTAGTCAACACGTCATGTTCTTCACTCAGCAGATCATTCGGAGTATGCCGTCAAAATACTTTGAGAGTAATGGCAGTAGATGGTACACAGATACGGCGTACCGGTTGTGGGGAGACAAAGCTGAAGATGAAAGCATGCGGAAAGCACTCTTGGATCTCGTAGTGACCCTACAGGTGCAGATATAGGGTGAAAGTGGTTCCACAAACCATTATTAAAAGAACTGAGGAAGAGAATATGCAATCCAAGTGCACGTTTCATGCACTGCCTTTAGCACTGTGGGGCCAATCCTGAGCGACGTGGAATGTTAACGATTGTCAAAACATGAATTTTAGTGATTAATTACGGTTCATTCTGGCAGATGATAACCACGTATGGCTATGGAAAGCACTGGTGAACGGTACACTTCCATCCGCTCTGTCTTGCACATTGTCACTCAGCAGGCATAAAAATCTGGAGGAGGCACAGTCAATATGATAGCTGGAACACTCTAATTTTTTTAACCTTAACGGAACAGCGTTATGTTAATGATATACTTCCATCTTACTTGGGATTTAAATATCTTCCATGTTTAGCAAGGTAATGCTCACCCACATTCAGCTTTAGTTGTTCAAGACTTTCTACGTCATGATCAGATTTTTTCATGGCCGACCCATTCCCCAGACTTGTTTATGTGTCATGTTTAGGTCCAACTTAAACTGCAAACCCTAACTTGTAACTCTGTGCATGTTTTGGAGGCGGCTTTTTAAGATTTGTAGGCTCATATGTGTAAAAACAGTGTCAAATGTCTAATCAACTCGATGCCGCTCCGTGTCGTGGGGTGAGTTGCAGTAAGTGTAACTCACTGTTAATGTTTAACTGCATGTCTAATCGTACACCCTGAATTTGTTTAATTACTTGGATTTTGGAATCAAGTGAGTCTTACATCTGTACCATTATGTGCATTAAATTTCACCTTAATTCGATACTTCCTTATTGGTTTGCTATTTTCTATGTTCCTGAATGTATAAGTAGAGTTCTTAATGGGTTACCTTTAATATCAATATAAGGTATCCATGTAAATTCTAGATAATTCAGTTAGTAAAAATCAATTAATTTCCCTAAATAAGTAGAGTTTTTAAGTTTAAATTAAAATAATATATAGATGTTTAATGCCACAGAGACAGATTGAATTATAACATTAACAAAAAAGTAACTTTATTATAAAAGAGGAACTAAAATTGGATGCATTACAATGATTAAATCCTAAAATATAATTTTGTGTTAAGTTACCTAAAATAAAAACTTATTTAATTTTTCCAATATCACCTAAAAAATTATTCATGTAACATTTCTTACGATCTGCAAGAAATTGTTCTCGTTTAATGCTACAGCAATAATATTTCACTGCCTCCATGCTTTTTTGTTATACTTACTTCTATAATAAGCAATTCCTTTTAATTTTGTTTCTTCTTAATTTTAAATGTGATTAAGTCTTACAGTTAAGAATGCTTTGTGATTAGGATGGAAATTTATAGTTGTATTTAAATTTATATTGAATTTGCATGATAGTAATATTTTATGTAATCCTTTCTGTTGATCCAAAATTCTATGGTAAAACAATTACGTACAAAATTCTAGATTTCTTACATGCAAAATACTTCAAACCATAAAATAATATATTTCATTTTTAAATTGAATTCGCACATATAGGCTTTAATTGTATATAAATCCATTTATAAAGATGTTCAAAAACTTTGCTTAAAAAATTTCAGGTTGAAATCTCTATAAAATGAAGGAATATCGGAATTATCGCCCAATTTTATATAATTTTTATATATCATTCAATGATTTTTGTATATTTATTATATTTTTAATATATTTCTCACTTAATCCATTTTCCAATGAATCTATTTTTTAAAGTAAAATGAAAAAGTAGTCATTTATATAAAAATCCGCAAAATCTGAATGAAGAATATAATTTAGACTAAATATAGTGGGCGTATGTTTGTGTGTATACTGAAGTACCTTAATGAAAGAACCTTAAATATCTAAAAGCAACAAAGATTTTTAGCTTACATTTGCTAAACAAATATATTTGAGATAAGAACTGACTATGCATACATTTCTAAAATATCAATTTTTAAATTAAAATTATACTTAAATTTCTCAACAAACAAGAAATATCCAACTATCTTATGTCAAATGATAAAAATAATCCAAGATCAAATGTAAAAGTATTTTCAGAAAAGTGACTTGCTAGATTGAGTGAAATGATATGTGAAGTATTTTCGGTCCGAAAATTTCTGCTTTCAATTTTTCTGTCTTATATTAAAGCTATTAGTGAAAGAGATACTTTTTATAAGAAATCTCACTTTTATCTATGAAAAAATGATTAGCTACATTGCAACTGTATGATTATAAAAAAATGCAAATACATATAGAAAATATTTTAACTATATGCATTTGTTTCAAGAAAAGTAAACATATAAATTCATAAGTTTCTCATATATAAAATGTATGAAAAATACAATTGTATCTTGTAATAAAAATCATGTAAGTAATTAGTATCAATTTTAGCTTTTGTAAATGAAAACTGAATCACTTAATATGAGAAAGTCAAAAGAAGCCATGTCTTAAAAACAATTAAAAAGTATATAAAACATGAAATTATGAAACTTATATGATAATTACTTAATTTGTATTGCATAAATTATGCAATATATGAAATATCAAAATGAAACTTAATCGCCTTTTTTAATGATCCTATAACAAAAAAATGTAAATATTTCCATAAATGTCTTATATTCAAATTGCGGTCCAAACAACCAGCTTGGTGACATTTCACGAATAAAAGTAATTTAATATTTGAGAAGTTTCGAGACGAGCTATCATCGCACTACAGTAAGAGAATGCTTATAGAAAGAATTCACATCAAAGAGTATAAATATTGACCTCAACCCAACAAGTGAGTTAATTGATAACTGACAGAAGATTCAGTTAGTTCTTGATGTATCAATGCTGAGAATTGCTGTTTTTAGTTCCTGTATAGCTTGTTATTCGTATAGTAGAAAGTGTATAGCGTGTAGTCTGTGTAAGAGCTTTAAGCTGTATCAATAGTAATCGTTGCAATTGAAAGAACTGTAAATAAAGTGTTTGTTGATAAAAAAAACTAATTTTATTTTAGTTATGATAAACACATTTTCATTGGCGTGAATAAATTAATAACACTCTCATATTGTTTAATTAATTTTCAGAATTTTAATTTTATAATTTATTTTATAAAATGAAGAAATTTGATATATATTTCTCTGTTAAATTGTATTCATCTAATACATTTACTTCTTATAGTAAATGCGTAAGAAACGTGAAATGCTGTTGAACACTAAAATATAGCTATAAATTCATAACATTTAAATATATATATATATATATAAGCTCATCTATTAAATTTGCACATATAAAATGGTAAATATGTATGGTATGTATATGTACATTAAAAGACTAATTAAATAAAATTTATTTTTATTCTATGTAAAATGTATTAAATAGTTATTAATTCAATATGCTTAGTTAATAATTATAATTCTGCATATTTTAAAATATAAAATAAAATGAGTTGCTTTTTTAACTAAGAGGATTTTGATACTACCTTATTCATGAATAATTACGGAAATTTTAATTTTAATTTAATGATTTATGCAACAGCTGACGTAATTTTAATAATGTAATTATTTCAGTTCCACCTGGTGTTCCTATCATAAAAGACATGAATGGTGAAGTTTTGAATGGAATAGTTGGCCCATACAATGAAGGAGAAGGTCTGCATCTAATCTGTGAAACAGAAGGAGGTCAGTATTATTTTGCAATAAATGCAATTTCTTAAAATTAAATTCTTGGATTCCTTTTTACTTATTCCTTTTTCTTAATACTTAAGTTTCATACTTTGAAACTTTTCAAAAATCACTTTAACATTTTTACATAATATTTTATACATTGAATTATCGTGAATTTTATTTCCATCTTAAATTCATTAAAATATCTTTATATGCCATACATGATATACAGTACAATTGAAACATAGATTAGAACACATATATCAGCTTATTTCTAGTAGAATAACTTAAGTAAAAATGAATAAAATAAAAGGATTTTTGAATATTTCTTTAAACTATAGCATTCTTTTATTAATAATCTATGTGAAATTTTTCATAAATAATTAAAAAATAATCAGAATATTTGTGAAAGCTATAAGTTAACAATTATTTAACATTTTTATTTAAATACTAATATTATAAATGAATATATAGTTTTTGTTATTGAAATTTAAAAAAAATAATTTAAAGACATGTCAATAAATTTAAGCAGATATCAAACACTAAAAAAACAGGAGAAATAGTTTTTACTCATAACTCTTGCTTGAATTTTGGATAATTTGTGAAATTTTTTGATAAGTAAAAAATTCCCACACAATATATATTAAACTGTCTAAGCAATTTAAAAGATTACTTTATATGTACCTCTATGTTTTCTACTTTTTATGAATACTCTTTTATTCGTTAATTTTCAATTATTTGTAATTATAAATATTTATATAATGTAGCATGTGTGATTCAGCATATTTTTAAATGCGCTGTATTTTCTATATAGTCATATAACTAAAGTGGAGCATATTTTTAAGGGTAAAGAAAATAAAACGTTTCTTTTTTTATATCAAAAGAAACAATTATTTCATGATTAAATATTAGCAAACACATTAGGCAAAATGTTAATTTTATGTTTCTTATTTCTTTTCCTAAAAGCTTGCAGCAAAACTTCACTATTCCTAGATTTTCCGAAAAGTTTATTGATTTTCTGCTTCTGCTTCTTGAAATGACATTGTTGTATTTGCAGGCAAGCCTTCTCCGTCTCTGCTGTGGTACAAAGGGCGTACTGTGATCGATGACACGTACGAGATCATGTCAACGCTCGTCATTCGAAATGAATTGGTTCTCCCTAAACTCCAGAGGCGCGATCTCATGGCTACTTTCACATGCCAAGCAGTCAATAACGAAATTTCACCACCAGTCCAGAGTTCTGTCACTCTTGATATGAACTGTAAGTACAGTAAATATTATTATTTAAGCATACGCATATTTATAAAGTTTAGTTTAATACAATTAATAAATTAAGTTCATTTATAACTTTGAAAATAATTAAACTTAAAAGTAAACATTATATCTATCTCATATTTAATATTTGAATTAAATTTGTCTTTTTATTGTAAAGTAATCAAATAAGTCAATACACGTACCTTAAAAATCTATATTTTTAATTGCTTATAATATAATGTAGGCTTTCCCTTTGTATTAAACACAATTAAATACACTAGCACAAAATGAAATAAAATCATTAATAAAAATTCTATTCATAATATGCTGTGGAGTCAGCATAAATTTATTTAAGATGCTAAAGTATTTCATAATTTTAGGGAATGAATAATATGATACATTTTGTATTTACACAACTAAATAAAATACAGATTTAGAAATATTTCATTTTGTAATAATCAAAATTTAATAAACATTCATAAAATGTATTCCCTTATTATACACATAATATCATGTGACTCAAATAAAAGTACAGCATTTGGGAAATTATTTACACATATGATACTTCAATTCCCTATCTGAAATTTATGAAGAATTGTATCTTTAAATAAATCAAAAAATATTTGCATATACATTTTTATTCTTTCTTATATATTATTTCATGAAGACTTATAGAGTCATCATAATATGTAAATTATATGCTTTCTAGTATTTTGATATTTTGATCATTATATACTGTTTTAATTATAATAAAAGTAAGGCTTGTGTAAATCTTGTGGTTTTTATATAAATCTTTCTGAATTTTTAAAATTTTTCAATGAGATGTAGATTTAAACTTATCATTTCATAAATTTTACATCCCTATCATTAATCATTGTTTTTGATATTTCTATTTACTACGGATGATCCGTTTTCCTTTCGAAATATTCACTTCATTCTAATGTCAAACGAGAGGGAGACGTATATTCTCAAGAAATGATATTTCCTTCCTTCCATGCCAGTAAAGAATGAAAGAATGACATGATTAAACATATTTGTTTAGAAAATGCAAATCATTGTTGTGCAAATCATTAAAATTTGAAAATTATGAATCATTGTAAAATGAGCAGCGCTTTTTGAATTGTGGTTAAAATCTTACAAATATGTGACTCAAGTGTTGTTTCTAAAAAATATGCTTTTTTGTTAGTTGCAAATGTTATATGAGAATTTACTTTTACTTATTCTGCGTCAGAACTTGGTTACAAGAAAGATAATATTAAGACAATTTGAATGGATGTGATTATTATCTTTCATGAAATACTTTTTCATTCATGTCAACTAGCTAGCAGGTTAAATGAACACAGTGAAGAGTCGGTAACTAAATCGATGTGAATCACTAGAAATTTAAGAATAGATACCAAAAAATATCATTTATTTACAAATATTGTAAATAAATTATCTGAATTGTGCTTATAAACAATACAACATAAAACAGTTAACAATAAGCTGGACACTGGAACATGAATAACATTATTCACCTCATCAGTTTGCCGACGTCTGTGTGGAAGAATTCTTTTATGCAGAATCCTCTATGATGCAAAGCCAAATCCAAATGTAGCATGGGCTACTGAACACTGAGATGGGCATAGAATTGTCTGCAAAGTATTTTTCTGGTGAATTCCGTTTTTATTTATGATACTATAGTTTCAACTTTCATTTTAGAATTTATCCTATTGAGTTTTTTATTTCAGATAATATTGCCGAAAGTTTATAATGTTCTCATTTCCAGAGCTTAATTCCCAATTTTTATGAATATTATTAAATATATATATCATAAATAAGCTCAGCTGTTATGCATTTTGGTTAGAGTTGTCAGCAACAATTTTATAATTGAAATTCTGTTGAGCAAAATTTTTTTATTACATCAAACGCAATCATGGAGTTATCTATCCAAAGAAAAATATCTACTCCCACATTGCAAGGGATATTGAAGTTTTTTTATTAGAATATCAAATCTTACTTTGTCTTTTATCTGATTATTAACTAAGTATTTCGCATACTCAAGATAGGTTATTTAATTGGTCAGCCTATTGTTCTCAATTCTCTGCAGCTTCAACAGGTGGACTCTGAATGCGCAAACGAATAATACTGATTGCTCTTCTCCTATTGGTTTATTCAAAATATATTTGACTTCATGATACAGCATTATCACAGAGCCTGATAGCTTTACCAAATGACCTTAATACCATTATTTTGGTTTAAAGATTTTATTTATTTTTACTAATGTTGAATTACTTGTCTTTTAAATTTCATTTATTTCTTACAATCCCTTCAATGTCTTACAATTTTTCAATAACGAACACATATATTTTAATGTTTTTTTCTTCTATTTGGTAAATCAGTATTAATGTTCTCTATTGTTCAAAATCAATTGTAAAATGTTATTATCTTATGAAGGCACTATTTTAATTTCTTTATAATATTATTAGAATAGTATCTTAAGCTTTCATCATCATATAAATTTACTTTTTTGATTAGAAGTGTAGTGCATTTTATTATTCACATCACCATCTATTTGAAATTAAACAGTGTTCATTTTATGAGACTCAAAACTTAAGTTGATAGGCAACACTCACATTTCTCTTTTCATATTTAAACTTAAGTTTTGAACGTCCTAAAATGAATAATTTATCGCTTATCATAATTTGACAGCTTACATTTACATGTAAAAATGAAATCTCGTTTAAAATTTTCAGTTTTGTTAATGCAATTAAGGAAGATTTTAATTTTTCAAACTTTGGTGTATTTTTATTTACACACATAGTTTAACATTTCTATAAAAATATACTATATGGATAATTATATGTTTTTCCTCATATAAGATTATTTTACCACCTAGTAAAAATTTATTTATTAGCTATTTAGTATATCTGTTTTCCAGTAACCATGAAAACTAAAATTGTACCAATTTAATTTCGAATATTATCAACGAGACCATATACTTCATTATTCAATGTAACAAAATTCAACCAAACACTAAGGAATAAATAACACGTATTTAGAGAAAAAACAAAGAAAACATTTTTTTATATAAATCAAACTGTACTGCTACAATATATTAAATGCTTTGGAGAAATCAATTTTAAAAATCAGTTCTGCTAAAGGATAAATGAATTAAATGCATCATGCATTAAATTCGATTTCTTAATTCATTATGATTTGAAGTTCAGAATTTTTTTTATCTTATTTCTCTTCATGGATATATTTGTATATACTTACAAATATATATTTTTTTATTTTTTTCGGATTTATGCAGAATTCTATTTTTTTTACTTTAATAAAAATTTAGCTTTGATTAAAAAATAACATATCTTAAAGCATTATTATTAATCATAAGTATTTTATCAACCTATTAAAATTACATTTTAATAATTCATAAATTCATCAAAAAGACAACAAAAAATTTCTCGGCATTCTCATTAAATTAAAATTAATGCTCTAAAATGCAAAATGTGCAAGTGTGTGGGTTTGAATCTTCAATGATTTAAATTTTAGACTTTTCCTAAAATACTTATCTCGTAGTGACGATTTTCAAAATCTTTGAAGAGTAAAGCAAGCTTTAATTAGATTAAAATTTAATTCTTCCAAGTTATTGTTATCGTTCATACACGTATAAACTATAAGTTAAATATAGAAAATATTTACAACATATAATTAAATTCTTTCCAATAAGCAAATAGCCTTGCCTCTTACAGCAAGAAGGAAATTATTTTTAAAAAATTCTTAATAATTTCTTTGAAAATTATAATTTACATTTTTAATGTCAATTATTTTTCATTAATTTATTTATAAATTAGAAAATGGTTATATAATTACAGCTCATTAATGAAGATATGAATATAAAAAAAGAAAGGTTTTTTTAACTGTTTCAAAATTAGATGGAATTTTCTTATGAAAGATAAATCGCAAAGTTAATGAATTAATTATTTTTACATACTATGTTATAAATTTATTTTATAGTTTTAAGCAATTTTAGCGTGAGTAAGAATGTATAGTTTCTAAAGATACGAGGAGAAATTATATAATTATGTGTATCACAGGGTTGAGTATCATATTGACTACTTGAATATAGTGAAAAAAAATT
>JAPDSC010054958.1:0-11651 GCA_026290005.1 Latrodectus geometricus
TAAAACCTATGCATATAAAAACTGGAAGAATTATATTTATTCAAATTGTCACCAATTAACATTTTATTTTTAGTTTTGTAAATTCAAAAAATTTAATTGCAGTATATGATTGAATCCTAATAAATTTTTAATGCTACATTTGTAAAAGTTTTTAATTGCAAAATTAGCACAGAGCTATGAATTAGATTAAAACTATACAATTACAGCAGTATATTGTTTACTAAAAATATTATGTTATGGAAATAATGGCTGATTTCACAATAATTTGATATCCATGTGTATTAATATTCATGTAACTATATATTTATGCATTTAACATATATACAATAAGATTATACATTTATTGAATTACTGTATTATTAAAAATTCATTTTTAACATTTCCCCTTAAACGTTTATACAAATAAAATATCCTTACATTTATAAAATAATTTTATACCGTTCTTTCTCTTAAAATTTCAAATATTCGTGTGAAACACTTTATTTTAACATTAAATTAATAATACGATATAGTAAAATAATACGAGTAAACTCATGCATTCTAAATAAGAAATGATAATAAAATGTATGAAACTTACCCTTGATGACTTCATTGGTTTAAAATACTTTCTTGGAATCATAAGAATCCATTTATTTAAAAGTTGTGTGTCTTATGGAAAATTGAAATATGCTGACAGTAGTATTAGTGCTATCATAGTTTCCTTTACAAAACGGAACACAGCATTTGAACGGCATTTTTTTGCAGTTTCGGGAAATATATAATATCCAGAGAAATAAAACTCCACAGAAATCTCAGTTTGAAAAATAAATCCACTAAATTAAAATGTATTAAATACTTACAAATGCCAACACGTTGTTACAAACACACACTTCGAATTTCCCTTCAAATTAGCTACTAAAAGACTTATCACCTTGACGTCACAACCACTTCCTGTCTGCGTGCCTTGTATTCTAAGGGGTGTTGGTTGTACGAAGTTGAAAATAGTGGTTGAGCAAGAAAAAATGTTTTGACATCTTTGAATATGCTTGTATAGCAAGTGCAATGCTCTTTCAGAAGGAGTGAGCAAGGCATTTTGTGGTGGCAACTCACGGACATCAGTTGTTTGTTACAAATAAGTTCGATTAATGACAGGAAATATCTTTATAGAATTTACTCTTCTTCCTTATTTTTGTTTTCATAAATCTTTTATGTTTATACATTTATGAAAATATAACCTTTGGAAAGCAAATGAATCATGTATACAAGCCCTGAAAAATGCATGATAAATTATTTTAAAGTTATGCACAGTGTTTTCTATTAGATTGTCTCAAAAATGTCATCTATGAATTTTAACAGGTGTTGTTTTGAAATATTTAACTGTTGCCTAAATGTTTGGGAAGCGCGCGGAAATTACAACAATTCTTCAAGTCTTGAAAAATAATCATTCTAAATGTCAAAAAGATACTCTAAGTGAGGAATTTACAGAATTTTCCTCCTTTAACGGCTACAGTGATAAAAAAGACTCAGTTTCTGAGTTTCTAGAAAAGATTACTTGTGAATTGTGCATATTATTGAAATCCATAGCTTGGCGCTTTGTTAGGAGATTATGTGAATAAAATATAACGAGAAAAATCCTATCAAGGTAATAGAATGAACCATTTTATTAGTTGGTTTTGCCAGCTGAAAAGGGGAAACTGGGAGGTGTTCTGAACAATAGGATGGAGGATTTCAAGCCGAAGACTCATTTCATCTCATGACACAGAAAGGTTAATTTCGAACGTCAGATGTTCAATCATTGGTTGTAAACTGTGATTCCCTTTAATGTGTAACGTATTTTGGTATGTTAAGAAAAGGGAACCAAACGAGGCAAGTATAAATGGATTATCTCATCATTTGAATTATGACATGCATTTGCTGATGAGATACTGTGACATACCTTTGTGAATCCCTTCTAAAATTCAAGGCAGACAGCATGTCTCTGAATAATGCTTGAAGACGAAATGGCCAGCATGCTCTCCTAATCTAAAAAAGATGCTTAAGAGAGATTTCCTCTTAAAGGCAGCCTTAGATCACAAATTTAAAAGAATTTGTCCTTCCAAATAATTTATTTTTGACATTTATAGGATGTGTATCGACAATCAGATCGAGTAATTTTTATTATCTTTTTCATTTATTTTAAAGAATTAAAATTTCAGTGCGAGTAGTTTCGCGTCCTTTTTACTGTGTTATGTTTTGTTAACATGTATTTATATTTATGGCTGTTACAAACGGTTTTCATTATTTGTTTTGCACTTCTAATTTATATCCAATATAAACATGACATGATTCATAAACCTTTATCAAAATGTAAATGATAATCAGAGAGTGAAAACTTTGTTTGAACTTCTTTATCCACAAGATTTGTTTTTTAAAAATAGAAAGAAAATAAATGTATGATTTTGAAGAGTGTAATTGGAATTTTTCATAAATTTATGGCTGAAAACACAGAAACCTACTGTAACAACCTTAGAAGCTGAAAGTAAATCTGTAGTGCATTGAAGTATCTGAGTTCTTATTATTGTCGTCATTATAAAGAAATCATTTTGCTTATTAGAACCAAATACTAATTAAACTCATAAAATGATCACTTGTATTTTCATAATCTTAAATTTTGTGTATTTTCATCTAGCCTTAATATTTTGGTAAATTACTAGTTTACAGTATAAAGAGCATGAACTGAAATATTTCAAAACATCACTTCTTATTGCAAAACTCATTTGATGTGTACCTTTTAATCTCCTTCGAAGGCAAAACTTTTCAGAACTGAATAATTTAAAATTTATTAAGGTTAAAACAATTAAAAAATCCAATTGAATTCTAATTTAGTTTATCCGAGTTTACTAGTAATTTTACGTGAAAATTAGGAAAAAAAAATCTGGATAATAATTAAATTCTAATTATGTTATACAGGAATTTTTTTAATTAAATTCTAATTATGTTATACTTACCCAAACGAATAATTTTAGAAAATGCGATTGTCAAAATTTTGATAGTCGAGTATCTATTTTTGTTGCTTGAAAAAATGTAAGAAATATTCTTTCTAATATATGACTGCATTATGCCTAAAATGTATGCACATCAAATTTGAAAGAGATTAAATTTTGAGTTATCATGCTTTGCAATCAGAAAAATATCACAAAAATTCATTTTGAGAATACAGGGAAAAATTATTTTTAAATTATTATAACAATCTGAAATTCAGCTGATTTTTATGATTACCTTGAAACTGTGTTTTACGGGCAGAAATGTAGTATAATCCTTAACGCGTATTTTTGAAATTATTGGTTTTTTGGCATTTTTCTGGCAACCTTGATTTTTACTGCTTCAGAAAAATCACACAAGGATATTTTGCAACTTTGACATACCTAACTGAATACTTTGACAAACCTAACTTATATATCACTGATTGATAATTTAAAACCGAATTTAAGTATGCACTTTGGTTAGAATTTTGATGATAATTAAATTATTTTTTTAAAAAAAACATTATATTAGATAATTATATTATTATTCAGATTAAATTTACTTATTTGGGAAGGATCTGTAATGTAATAAATGCGTCAATACGGTGACATTTTTTTAATCACCAAAAATTCAAAACAATTTTTAACAGTCAAAATAACAAAAGGATTATATTATACCCGTTTACTTTTCCTCTCAGTCGATTTCTCTGTAGTTTAAATAAAGAATAACATAAAAAAACTAAATAACTAAAAAACAATGATAACAATAAAAAAATAGAAGTAGAAAATTCAGAGAAAATATTTCAATCCCGAGCAAAAAAATAAGGATTCAAATTGCTTTTTTTGTCAGATTTTTCAACATGTTAAAACTATTTCAAGAAATTTTTCTATGTCATAATAATAACTTTGCGTTTCAAATATAATCCACTTTCATGTATTAGAAGCGAATTAAAACAGAAATTAAAAACAGAAAAATTACACTGTTTTTTGTTTCCCGAACTGAACTTTTGGTTTCTTTAAATTTATATAATTTCAGTACTAATAGAGATATTGAGGTGAAATTACAACAGCTATTTGTAGGAAAATAATGAGCAAAGCACTGTTTTAACAAGTTTAAGAAATTAATAGAATTAGTAAAATATTTTGTATTATTGCTTTAAGTTTTATCAACTGCCTTGAATAATTTCCAAGTTTTAGGAAATTATGCGATAATGTTTTGGGATAACGCGTTAATTACGAATTTTACTTTAAGGCATTCAATACAATGAAATTTATAATGTAGTTTGTGAGAACTATATCCATACTGCTTATAATTTATTAAACTTCATCTTCCCCTTTCTTAGTTAAAAATAAAGAATAATAAATTATTTAATATATTTTAATGTTCATAAGATTACTGCAATATGAATTTTTTCCTTTCTTATTTTGTTAATTTTTAATTTCAGAATTAATATTTAATGTTAAAATTACAGGAGTTTATTTTGTTATACTCGTAACCGCTTGTAAATAATCTAATAAGAATGTAATTATCATAAAAAAATACATTTCATACATATGCACTATAAAATATACATTATGCATGAATACAGTTCTTTCACATAGACATTTGTTGAAGAATACCTGTCGCAAATATGTCGTCATCGCTGTTGACAGCAATGGAGCTTATGAGTCCCCGGTGGGTATCCAGTCGATGTAGTTCTTGCCCAGTGTCTAAGCTGGCGATGATCACAACTCCGATTTCAGAACCACTAAGCACCACAGACTCCGAATGGGTTGTATTGACACAAAGTACTCCGGTGATGTGGTGACTTAAAAGAAAAAAAGATTTGTTGAAATTGGAAGAATGTGTCTGTCTATAAGGTAATCGTTATGAAAATTATTGAGTAAGGGTACTTGCGTAACTCCCATCCTACTTGGTGCAAATACATCTTGGAGCAAATATTGCCACCGTTCATATTGTTCTTCAGTGAAAATTAAAACAAAATAGAACACACAAATAAAAAAATGTAACAACGTATTTTCTGCAATAATTAAATAAGGAAGTATTTTAAATTTATTTTAACAACAACGAAAAAGTTCTTTAAATTAACAATCTAAAACGAAATTATACAAATAACAGCAATGCATCCTATTTGATAGTTGTTAGCATTTATCTTTACTAGCATGTAAATTTGGGCATGATCGAAAATAGAAATACTGGAATCCATAAATCAAGTTTCTTTTCGGGTGGATACTTGTTGGTCAACTTTACAACGCCATTGTGAGTCTGTTATCCAATAAAGTTTCATATCGTGCTCATTGGAACAATTTCTAGATGTTTTTTAAAGTACGATATCGATTCTGTTCTGTATATCTTAGAAATTTGTGGTGGGAAAGCAAAGATATATCTATTATAGAATCGAATTTGGTAACGAAATGTATTTGATATATAGATTTGACTCGTACTATTTGTTGCCACCGTTTTCCTTGTCAAAGGGATTACCTTAATTCAGTTTTAAGAAAATGCATACATTGAAATAAATGAGCAAAATACATGGGTGTTTCGAAAAGGAGGATTTATTTAGAATAAAATGTAATATTTAATGAACTGTCAGGACATGGGGATTGTACGGGTGAAACGCAAAATTGATAATTTAGCAATTATTTAAAAAAAAGGACTCTATTTTACCTAGAATCGCATCGAAACGAATACTTGCCCTCCTTCTTTCTAATCCCCTGATCTGGATCTGATCAGTTCCACGATTGCCTCCGCCTCAACCCCTCAAGGACCACTCCAGGGTTGCTCAGAAATTCACTCCGCAAAAAGCCAATACATTTCAGTAAATGTTTGGAACTGGCTCCTTTAGTGTTGTATTCTGTGCAAGTAGGAAAGACTTTGCTTCGCCGGCAAAACTTTTGAATTCTAAGATGACCAGACTAGAGTCTAGGCAAGGCTGTCCGGTCATATCTTTCCCCACCAAAGTTCAAAGCACCCCCAGGGCCAGAGTCACGGTGTCAAGAATGAGACGGCGATATTTTCCAATATCAATTGACTAGAGCCTGGAGTAAATTTCTTACCTTTATATACCATCAGCTTAATCGGCTGAAATACCATTTGATTATTTAGCATAAGACACTATTAAATAGGAAGTACCGTCATTTGAATTAATATAGTAGGTATTATTGAAGATTTTTTCTGAAATGAATAGCTAACATTCTAAAAAAACCTTTTAATAAACATACACGAAAACACAGATTTTGTTAAACTGAAGATATAATATGGAATTTTGTAGAAAAGTAAAGATAATTAAAAGTTTTATAAAATCCTAAAAAACTTGTTGGTGAAAAGAACTCTGAAAATGATGGGATTGCCCTTGTTCTAAATTATTATATAAATTAAGAAAAACAAGCATCTATGAAACTAATGCTCCCCACATTTCTCTTAAACATGCACTGTTGTCTCTGTGTCTATGTATAAAAAAAGCTCTCAAAAGATATTTAATCTTGTAATACAAAAAATAAACAGTTATTGAATAAGTACTTTATTATCTTTCAATAACTTTCTGAAAATATATAATAATTTTTGGGTTAGTAATCAAAATATAATTTAATACATTTTGTGCAATTAAATATTTATAATTCGAACAATTATTATATTTAGAGCATTTTTAATCAAAATATCCAGAAAAAGTGATTCGATAGATATTTTGATTCAAATTCCATTTATTCTGGAATAATGGTGGTCTAAAATGATTCTATTCCAAATAATTTAAGATTAGATTTCAGTTTTTTTTATGAGATTAAGTGTAAATATATCCAGATTAATTTCCATTTTATGAGACAAAATAAAATTTTATTTCATAAAATGATGTACTAAAACATCTTCGAAAATAAATACGTACTATGAAGTAAAATCTAGCTATGCAAATTTAATTTTACCTCATTCGATGCTTTATTTGGCCTGAATCTGAATGCCACACTATGACGTCCGTGTCTTCTGACCCACTAAGTAGCCAATCTCCGGAATCCGTTACGTGCAGGCAAGTGATGTCTGCTTTATGTCCTAAAAGAGATCCATTATTATAAAGTACTCAAATTTCTCGGAGTTCATGACATGTTATTTAAAAAAAATAACTGTATAAGAATTATTTTTGCCAGCATCGTTTCTAAAAGAAATTTTGCACATCGCCTGCGAGAATCAAATCATGCAAGAATTGTTTTTTTTTATATTCTCCCCTGTGTTAAAGTGTAGGAATAAATAACTGAATTAAAATAAATTTTTGGAGCAATAGTTTTGATTATTTAGAAAATCATCAACAATTTGTTGGGTTTTGATGACCTTATTTTTAAACTATTAAATCAATTCACAAAATGCTTGTTAACGTAACTATTACGGTAACGAAGGGATCTTATAGCTGGAAAATCATTCTGATTTAAGAAAGCAGGGAAGTACTTTCTTGAAACAGAATGATTATGTACTTAACCAGAAATTTTTTTTCATATTTTTACAGCTATTGCATATCGTTATACTGGAAGATATCTAAATCAGTAAAGCAGACACGGTGTGAGTTTCATAGTAAAAATAAAGCTGTGAATACAATTTCGGAAAGTGAAAGGAAACAGGGAAATCCAACGACACAAACGTTGTTTCCAAAGTAGAAAAAAATTAGATTTGTAAAGATTCTGACCTAAGAAAAAGAATTTCAAAAATAAAAAACAAAAAGAAGCAAAAAATTGCAGTTTTGATCGCAGACAACATAAATGGAACAGGATATTTTTAAAGCCTTGATATTTTAAAAGTGCTCAAAAACTACTCTCTGCCTTAATATGATGCTAATATTAAGGCATTGATGACAGGCAGCATTTATGAAAATTGTCTGAGAATTTTCTATCTGAGAATCTCTTAGTTTTTTTAATTCTGAATCAATTCCTGAGAAGTTTCTACCTTCTAAAGTCTTTTATAATTTTATTTGGCATGTGTTTCTTATAGAGTATCGTAAATAATTCTTTCTAATAGTATTTTATAAATAAAATATACTATTATTATTTCTAATAGTATTTTATAAATAAAATACCATTGGAAAGAATTATTTACGATGCTCTAAAAAAGTAGTTTGGTTAAAAACACATTTTTATAATCTAATTCATCATTCTATTTTAGGAATTTTCTGTTATATCATGGTCCCTACCAGTTACTAAAAACGAGCATTATTTTACAGTACTTGTAAAATATCCACGATCATACGATAAATTGTCTGTTGGACTGATTTAATAATAATTAATATTATTTTTATCAAGTCAACTGAAACCATCATCTATATTTATTACATAATAACCATGAAACAAATCACATTGTTGGAGGTCAAACTTTTCTTAACAAATTTGACATAGAAATTTATCTAATTTATAAAGAAGATGAAATTAAATATTAGCCTAGTACTAAAATTTTTACAAGATATAAATGTCTGTAGATTAAAAATTTTAAGCTTGAAAAAGTTGAAATTTTAATTTTTAAATTTAGATACTGGAATAAAAAGATCTAATTCTTCTATTTTTTTGTTTTGTTTTCATAATCTAAGATAACTTTTTATAGTCAAATCAATGAAAGAATTAGAAAAAATAATCTTCAAAAGCTACCTTTAGACTTGTGCTTGAAGGCGAGTATTCAAATCATAAGCAGACCAGTTTTTGAGTGCCCTTCAAAATATTTTGGGGTTTTAAATGCAGGTGTATGGTAACAATGCTACAATTATGGATAATATAAATAAATGAAACAGTCATCGTGTTTATTAGGATAAGTTTTCGGGGCTACATTTGCCGAATGAACTCTTGATTCTTGACCAAGTATTTGGAACCAGATCTTAGAGTAAGCTCAAGATGAGATGGATTTGAATCAGGATTTTAAGAATTAGCAACCATTGAAAATAGTGATCTCAATGGTTTCATGAGGTATGACTAAAATTAAAGAATATTAACGAAATTATTTATTATTGATGGAATTCTTCTTCCAACATGATGTTGGCTAGGTAATTTTACATGAAAAGTTACATAATTTTTATGTATCAATTAAAACAAAGACATTTTTCGCTCTTAATGATTTACAGCAACAAACGAATCAAACTTTTAAGTATGCAAATATTGTCAGCGAAAATGAATTTTAATTATCTTTACTTAGTCACCTAAGCTCATTAAGTCAATGACTACCAGAAGAATAGTAAAAAAAATATACCAAAAAAATTTATTAGTCGATTCCATTAGGGCTTGAAGCTGAAGTCGTGTTCTTGTTACGTGATAAGGTATAGATTATAGCGTCTCATACCACATTAATTCTATTATTGTTACTATATTAACTTAATTGTTATATACGAATTACCATCGATGAATTCCTATGAAAAAATCACGAACTTTCTTCAAAGCAAGACGAAACTGTTTTTTCTTAAAATTTTTGTTCATAAAATTATACATTAGGTAAATAATTTTGTTTTAAAAATAGTTAAATTTTTTGGTAGGCCATCATGTGAATAAACATAATCTCTATATAAAATATATGTTTTCCTATTTTATGTTTGGCTAGATTTATTTTCGAAAGATAGGAATATTGATTAGAAATGGTTTTCTTTATTGACGTCAAATATCTGATCATAACTTGTGCTATACTAATGATTTAAAAAGTGTTTTCTATTTAAATAATGTTAATTACTTAGCAAACTCATAAAGGACATATATTTAAACAAATTGAGTGAAATGAATATGAAACAACGGCCATAATTTTTATTATAGTTTTAATTTAGGTAAGTATTTAAAAAAAGGCCTATCATCTGTAGCAATGTTTAAGACACGAGGAATGCTTTCACCCAATTTTTTCCCCTCAGGGGGTTTACTTTCTTTAAGTAAACACGGGTGTCACAATCCCGAGGTACCCCAGTGATCTTTCCTCTGCTTTCTTTTCTTCTCTTTTTCTCCCCTTCTGCTTTTTCTTCCTTTTCTCCCTCATTGTGGTTGCCTCTCACGAGGTTGAGGGCTCCCCTTGAGCAGCTGTCGCCGCACTGTTGCTATTAGTTACTCTTGGGGACTAAATCACCCACGTGTTTGCCGTGCGTGGAGACCCGTGTCCCTGGAAAGGAGGTTCCTGGTAATTGAGGCCCCCAGAGACCAACACATTACTTTGGCCTCTGGTTCAGGTAAACGGGAGGTGTGTTGTGGTCCTCAGCACATCAATCGGCTTTATGGATCAAGCGATCGGTACATCTACTGGGTGACTCGTTAAGGGTGGACACCACTTCAGGGATGTATTGTGAGTGTATAGGGACTGGCTAGCACTGGTGCAGTTGACTTGCATCCCCTTGTAGGACTCCGTGGTGGGTGTTGCCGTTGGTCCCCGAATTTTGTATAATCTTATATGGAACAAAAATCTTTCTCCTCACTCCCTCGGGAGCAACAAATGCAGTTATGTAAAGCCAAATTTTTCATTGTTAAAAGAATTGGAGATTCTTTTGAATCTGTTTCGCCTTTTCTGATTGAGAAGAGTATTACTTCTTACCTAGGAGAAGTAAAATCGATTAAGAAGTTACGTTCGGGTGTTCTGCTAGTCGAAACAGCATTCGAGAAACAATCTCTGCTTATGCAAGGCATGAAAGCAATAGCTAACATCTCTGTTACTGTCGAACCTCACGGCAATTTAAATTTCTCACATGGTGTTATTTCTGCTGAGGACTCATACCACACGCCAACAGAGGAAATACTAGAAAACCTGCAAAGCCAGAAAGTCTGTAGTGTCAAAAGAATTACGGTCATGAGGGATGGTATTGTCTTGAATACCAAACATCTGATTTTGACATTCGCGACACCAGACTTACCTGAGTATATTAAAGTCGCCTATATGAGGTGTTCTGTTCGGCCTTACATTCCAAGTCCTCTCAGATGTTTCCAATGCCAACGTTTTGGACATTCTAAAATGGCTTGCCGAGGTAAACTCACTTGCGCCCATTGTTCTGACGTTGGCCATGACAGCCTTACCTGCGATGCCAAAGAAGTGTGTGTCAATTGTAAATGCAATCACTCTTCTTACTCTCGATCATGCCCAGTTTGGCAACTGGGAAAAGAAATTACTACGCTGAAAATTACAAAAAATATATCATATCCAGAGGCTCGACGGTTAGTAACTTCTCGAACTCCTGTAGCTGGTGTTAGCTATGCGGCTGCTGCTAAAAAGACCACTCGATCTTGTAGCACTCAGACAGAAGTATACCCATGTCCTTCTGTTCGTTTGTCCTCAAAGATCACGAACACTACCAAGACTCTTCCCACTCTTACCAAAATGTCGGCAAAATCCAAAGCCTTGAAGGCAAGAAAACTAAAACTCTCAAAGGAAGGCCATAGAATACCTTCCTTACTTTCAAAGAAAGCCATTCGTGCTTTGGATGCAGACTCTGTTGCACTACATCCCTCAGATGATGATTTTAGCTTAGAAGATTCATCTGAGATGACCATCAGTAACAGCGATAATGGTTAGTTCATATTCTATGAATGACTTCCTTTGTTTCATGGAATTGTCGTAGTTTCTGGCCTCGAATTGATGATATCAAATCTCTCATTTCCCACTACAATCCTGTATGTGTGGCTCTACAGGAAACATTCCTGAAGCCCACTATTGGCTCTAAACTACGAGGATTTCAATGCTACAGAAATGAT
>JAPDSC010054959.1:0-10540 GCA_026290005.1 Latrodectus geometricus
CAAATAACCTAACCGACAAATTTGCATAGAATAAAGGGAGCAACACCTATATATATATATATATATATATATAATCTTACGTAAAAATGGTGAACGATGCACAGCTGATACGTAGTAGATAGACTAACTGCCGAATGCTGTTGTAACTCATTTGACACATCTTTGTCTTGTTTTTTGACACGTCCATGTCATATACAGTGGACGTCTCGACAAACATGTCATATACAGTCGCATTCATGTAACACAAAGAAAAGTTCCGGAAAATTCCAAATAACCTAACCGACAAATTTGCATAGAATAAAGGGAGCAACACCCATCTTCCATTGTTCAAGAGTGTCTGGAATTGAATTCGGGACTTTCTACTCTGAAAGCCTCCTTGTCATGAGATTTACGCTAGGCCATGGTGAACCCATAGTGAATGATGTATTGTATGAGAAGATCCAAGGTTTTGTTTAGCTGTTCCATATGCTTTATCTTTATATTATAGTATCTGCTTGATACATGTCACGTCCGAGCATACTCATGTCGATATTCATCAACCAATCGATAAGACTTAAGTTCAATCAATAGTGGCAACAACAAGATAGAGGTGCAAGAGATCCCTGGACTGTACTTTAATGTAACGGGTTTGGAATACTTGCCTGTTACCAAGCGCATTGTAATTTTGAACTACCATCAGGTGAGGTCACCCCTGATCTGCCACCATTCTCTCCATATCCATGCCAGACCAGCGGAAGAACTTTGGATGTCACAGATTAAAGTGGACACATCCCCAATCCATGGCGCTCCAGCAACCTAATGTGGGAAGAGGACCTAATGTGGTCACTTTCCTAACCACTCACTGAATGTCACCACCCACTCCCTGCACTTTTCTGATCGTAGGGGAAGCCGCGTGAGTGTACTGAGTTGCTGGAACTCTACAGCAGGATACATAAATGTTGTCTTCAACCTATTCCTGTAGAAGAAATCACAAACCGTAAGATCGGTAAGTCTTAGAGGCTACTTGGGATACAAGACACAAAATGATTTCTATGGATTATGTAAAATTTGTTCTCACCTTGATTTCTAAAGTTTTATAGTGAAACTTGCATGACAGATAAAAATCAATGACAACAAAATGAAAGTGCTTAGATTTTTAATTGATTTCTAAGACTGATGTATAGGTATGATGTAGTTGAAGCTACAAGACTCTAAAGCCCAATCAATCTGCTTGTATTCCTACAGTAGTTATTCTTAGCCGCAAAATAATTTTCGAAAATTTTTTATTGTGACTCACTATTTCTTATGATGATGTACCTGCAGATAAAGTAGCCATATTAGTTTTAAGTATTTGCGTTTAAGAATAATTATATTGCATGATACATAATCTTTTATAAGTTATTTATGCAAGATAGTTAAAATTTCTTATCTTTGCATAAAGAAAGGACTATGAGACCTGAAGACCATGCTTACAAGTTTAAAAGCTGCTAAGGTTGCAGAGACACTGACCCATTTTGCCATAAAGTCAGCTATCATTTTTATGTTCTCCATGTGCCAAAAGGTCTTCACGGGTGAGGATCATAAGCCGTTTTGAATCAACTGAATTCTATATATATCAATACTTTAATTCTTTGGGAAAGAAATTCGTCATCTGCTTACTGCAATATACAAGACAGTCTTCAATTAATCCAGTACTCAGAAGATTAAGTATTCTAATTTAATTTTTTGTTTATGAGTTGTTGAGGAATAAAATGTGCCAGACCTTCTACAAAACAATGCTGAATTAGCAAACCAACCGTTAATAGAATACAATTAGGTGTACTAACTATGAGGGTAGTTGTTTTTTGTTGATTTTCTTGCAACTCTAACTTTCCAAGGTGAATTTCAAGGTAACTAATTATAATTACTGATTTGTTACAGGTTCAAGGCCTTTGTGGAAACTTTAACGACGACCAGTCTGACGACTTCTGCACGCCGTCCGGAGGATTGTCAGAAGTGAGTGCAAACATTTTCGCCGACAGTTGGAAGGTACATGAATTCTGTCCCAAGCCTCAGATCATCGAGGACATGTGCGCCATCCACCCCCAGAGGAACAGCTGGGCACAGCAGAAGTGTGGAATACTTAAGTCTGATGTTTTCGCGCCATGCAGGGATGTTGTGTCACTGGAACCATTTTATGAAAGGTAACACTGAGAATTATAGATTGTCTTATGGATTTAATTCGTCATCAGATGGCGCTACGATGACCTTTTCATGTGTAGATTGCTTACATTATGAATTTTTAAATACTTTCCTGTTATTATCATTGCATGGAAAAAAGTCCCTAAATCTTCAGTATTGAAAGGAAAATTGGATACATAATTATAGTCGCCAAAATAGATACGATTTTCAGATAAATGATAAAACTCCAAGTGAAAAAAACTTTGCAAATATTAAGCTGATAATTAAAATATCACCTTCATATGAAGTTCTTGGCGATTTCAACAAAATATTTGGCGACATGTCTGTTTTCGACATCATAAAAAACATTTAAAACAAAGTGCGTTCTTTATTTGAATTTTGTAAAGGTGGCTATATAATTTAATTTTTATTCATTAGCTAAATAGCAATTTATACTTTGTCACTTTCAGTAACAAGTAATCGTGGAATATTGATCTTTCAAACAATTCTACGTTGGAATTTTCTGAATTGTTTTCTAATTGTTAGATGTTGTGGTTATTACTTTTATAATTCGAATACTCCGTGAGGAATGAATAACTTGTGACATCTGAATACGGTCTGTAATAATAGAAAACTACTTAAACAATTAATTTTCTGGAGAATTTTCGGCATAATAATAAACTCCATTGATTTACATTGAAATAAAATCAACAAATTTCCAAATATTCATGTATTTATACATTTTAATCCAGTCAGTACTAGCATTGTATTTTTAGACAGATTAAAATTATATAACACATAATTATCTTTTATACTAATATCTTCATTTTCATGATACTCTTGTACTGAAATCCGTTTTTGAAATACTGAAATCCTTTGTTCATCATTGGATTTAGTAAATGCAAATATGCTAGAAATAAAATCTTGCTTTAGTAATCGCCAATTTGTAAAGTTTCTCATCTGAAATTTTTCTTTTCAAAATACTCCTAACACGAAACTGAAAAGATTTTAGGCTAACCAAAATTATTATGAGATATTTGTTAATTTTTTTTTAATATTATATTTTTAAAAACACTGCAATAGCATAATACTTCTCATTTTCAGTTTATAAATGAACTCTAATAAAAAAATGCAAAAAAATAAAAAATAAATAAAAAATAAATAAATAAATAAAAAATAATATTAAATCGCGTCCTTGCCGATGTAAACTAACCATAAAGAGGTTGTTATGAATTATTTATTGGTTGCATAAACAATCCAATATTAATATTGAATGTGCTTTACATGCTACATGAAACAAATTTATCTTTACTTAATGATTAATGAGTATTTATTTTTTAATAGCGGTATCAAGAGAGACAAATCTCCAATAATATACAAAATAACCAATCCCACTAAGATATTGGCTAAAAATGTTCAACCATACCTGTTAGCACTGTAATCGACGAAAACAGGAATGGTGCCAAAAATATCGCCAAGTTCGCCAAAGGTCACCCTAAAGTTTAGTTTTACCGAATTTTTTATCTACAATAATTTAGTTATGTGCGCCTTATTATGATTTTCAAAATCTTTTATCTTAGAGAATAAAATTTATTTAAAAATAATAAACATATAAATTAATAAATAATAAGATTAAAACAATTAAATTTTAACCAGTTTACTGTTATCGAAATTGTTGCCAAAAAGTGAGGCGGTTAACACATTTTTCTAATTTAATAATCTCATAGAAAGTATGAATAAATATTTTATTTATTATTTAATTATTAGAATAAATTAAGTTATAAAAGTTGACAAATGAAAAACATAAAAATTCAATAAAATATCACGAAAATAGCTCTTGTATTGAAATAAATTTTACTGCTCTTTAATATTTTTCTTTGCAATTATAATTTTGTTCCCGATTTTACATAAATTTCCATATTATTATAATATTTTTAAAATTGAAACTATTATTATCTGAATACTTAACATAGTCTATGTTAAGTATTCAGATATTAATGTTAGTTTAAATTTTGAGTGCAAGAACATAAAAGGATAAAAATGAGAATCTATATTTTATTAAAACTTGTTCAATAAACTATTATTTTCACGTGTAATACTGTACTGAATATTTCCTTCCATCCTGAACAAAATAAAATTTATAGAAAATAACAGAAACCCGAATTAAATCAAAGTTCGAGAAGTTAAAAAAATATTTATAATGTCCTAATATCTTCTGAAAAGCATTTTATTTAGAAATGAAATAGCGATGATTTTTCTTTCTAATTGTCGCAAAATAAATTTTAAGAAAAACTAAAACAAAATTTAACTTTTTTCTTAGAAAAACTTAAAATCAAACTAAAATAGAAACTTGTAAGATCCACGTGTTAAGCTAAATTAAAATTATTCCTTGATAATTTTAATATCAGAATACTTGATTCTTAATGGTAAATGGCTCACAAAAGAAATTTATGAACAAAATTTAAAAAATCTGATAAAGTTTTCTTTTGAATTTGCAAGAAAGCATGCTTGTGAGGAAAAATTCCGAAACGAACGTCGAATTTGGAACTTGCGAATTTAAAGAACTCCATCAAAAACGCTCGCAAGAGAATCTTGTCAGTGAAAGCCAACATTCATTTGAGAATGCTATAGAAACAGGAAATCTATATTTCGGACAACATGGCGCGCATTCCAAACATATCCCATTCATGTTGCCGTCATGTACCTCGCCAATGGAAAACATAATCGCCAAACTGAAGCTCGATTGGGCTGTTCCGATTCCAAAAATAATATTGTTTATAGTAACTTCAGATGATGAATTTAGCGAAATCTCAAATGAAAGTCGAGAAATAAGAAGCCTTTTCATAAAAGGATTGGTTTCTACCATGAATGCTACTGAGATGTGGATTTGTTCAACTGGACTTGATGAAGGCTTCTGCAAGGAGTTGGGTGAAGCCATCGACAACGAATATTCCAGAAGGAAAATTTTACTTGCGAGTTTATCCAAGACATGCATTTTATCACTTCCTGAAGCAACACTTATTGGTATATGTGAACGAAATATTTTGAAGTTCGCGAACCAGCTAGGTGTTCATACCGATTCAGAAGAACAAATAGAAAAAGATACTAATAAGTTAGATGTAAGTAAACATTTCGATTACTTTATGTTCTTAAAAGATGCTCATAAAAAGAAAAATGGGCATTCAACATTCCTGCTGAGTTTTGCTAACCACCTGAGATATTATGTTTCGCTAGAAAATGGAAGATCTTGCCCCGAAGATACGACTCCAGTTATGGTAATACTAATCTGCGGAAAAGCGTCTGACATAGAAATGATTCTTGGCCACTTGAAGAATGGCCTTCCTGTTGTCGTAATTAAAGGAACTGGTGGCTTATCTGATTTGATTGCTTTTGCGTACCATCACGTACTTCGTATTCCTGATGGTACAAACATTGCTGAGTATAATGAAACTGTGCTGAGACCTCTTCTCTCTGAAAAAATTGCCAGACTTTTCCCTGACGCATCTTCTACGGATATGTCAGAAAAAGATTTGATAAGAAAGGTGTTAACCTGCATTCGATACTCTATGCAGCAAGATTGGAAGCTTATAACACTACTAGGGCGTCATGATTTAGAAATTAAAAATGCTTATTTAGCTTCGCATCTCTTAAAAAGCTTGTTCCAGTCTCAAAAGAAGGAATTCTTAAACGACTTGCGAAATATCAAGAAAGATATGCTTTTAGCCATTGACTGGAACTGTCCGAAAGTGTGCGTAAAGATATTTGCAAGGGATAACAGGTTTGAGATTGACCATGAAATGTTCTTTAACGCATTAGTCAAAATCAAAAGGGAGAAATTCATCGCATGCTTCCTGAAGAAAGGTTTTCAGGTGCACAGGTTCCTGAACAGTGCCACATTGTTGCAACTATTCCAAGTGTCGCTTGAAAGAGAGTTTTTCAGAACAATAATATGGCAGACCATGTTAGGATTTGGACGCACTTCGAAACTGACGAAGCATTTTCTTGACAAAAACTTGGCCATTTTGATCAAAGATTTAACAGGTCTTTCGAACATGATAAATTCCAATGAGTTGGACTGCTTTTCCAATGAAGTTTACTCTCAATGTTCACCGCATGAAGCTGAAAGAAAAGCCATTGCTGTTCTTTCTCTGTGGGCTGTACTGACATATCGTATAGATTTGTTGAAACATATTTGGCGATATTCTGAGCAACCAGTTCATATTGCTATCGTTTCTTCCATTATCATCCATAAGCTGAAATCAAACGTCGCTGATTTAGGCCTACAGGAAAAAATGGCAAAACAGTCTGTCGAGTTCTCTGTTATGGCAATGAAACTTATGGATAAATGCTACAACAGAATTCCTTGTCGAGCTTTTGGCGTACTTCGTGAAGCAAACTGGGTTTGGTCTCATAAACCTCTCATTGAAATTGCAGCGCATTCCCATAATTCGGCTTTTATGTCACACGTTTGCTGTCAAAAGTATTTAGATTATGTATTGTTTGGAAATTTAAAAGTTTATGATTTAGAATATGGCGACATTACGTTACCGTTATGGATGAAAATCACTTTGTCGTGTTTTCTAATATTTCCAACGTTTTTATGGATAAGATTTAACTCATTAGATAGTTCACATCATAAAAAGTGCCATTCAAAGTCATTCATAAATTTGAAATATTCTAAAGATGAAGAAATTACCAAAGACTGCGAAGAAATCACCAAAAAGGGAATCAAATTTTGGAAGAAAATATACTTTTTATATACTGCTCCTATTTCAAAATTTTGGATTTCCCAAATATTTTATTTTGTTTTTTTAATAATTTTCAGCTTAGCGGTGTTATGGCCAGCATGTGGTAACATATATCTGGATTTGATTACCTGTTTGTGGACTTCAACAATCGTCTTGGATTCTGTCCACCATTTTTTTATGCTGGGCAATAAATATTCAAGTATCTCCTTTCAATACAAAGTAACTGAAATGTTTTTAATGACTATCTTTGTGGCTTGCTATGCCACAAATCGATTAATTTTGATCCAGAGTTTTATGTCACATTATCATGTCAAAGTTATGCTCTGCTTAGCTTTGCTATATTTTTATTATCGCTTTATATTTATAACCTTTGCCGCATGTTCTAAACTTGGCACATTGTTGTACAGAATTCAGCGAATGATCGCTGTTGATTTTGTTGATTTTATGAGTTTTACCACTTTGGTGATAATTAGTAACGGAATTGTAATCCAAGCTATTGTTTATCCTGATTACCCTCTGAATATCGAGTTAGTGCGAAGAACTTTTTTCAATGCTTTCATATCACTGTTTCTCACTCCTTCGCATGACCTTGGGAATCCAGATCCTCGCTGCATCATGCTAAAACGACATCCTAATGGTATAAGCTTAATTGGGCTGCCTGATGACGTTTGTAGAGTTGGTCGTTACTACAAACCTGAGTGCCCTAATCCTGGAATTTGGCCATACATTTTTGGATTGCAGTATTTCATTGTCTTGAAACTTATCCTTCTCACACTCCTCTACGTGCTTTTCCGAAATACTCAGATTGCTCTGGATAACGCGGGAAGCAACGTTTGGAAATACAAACGGTACAAGTTCATAATGGAATACCATAATCGATCAGTTTTCCCACCACCTTTGAGTCCTTTGAACGTACCGGTGGCGATTTTGACTTGCTTCTATAAAATTTTGTGTAAAAGGAAAGTTAAAAGTAAAGATCGATTTCAAATGAGCGAGACTGACTTTAAGATCTGGAAATGCTTAGCAAGAGAGTGCTATAAAGAACATTTCAAGAAAACAAATGGAAACGAAGGAACTAAAAAACGCATGACAGACATTTTGGCACTGAAAAAGATGTTGAAGGAACAGCAGGAAATGATCTTCCACCTTGAAGGATACTTGAAAGACCTACAAATTCAAGTTAAGAGCTCGTCTCAGCAAGTCATAAACACGAGCAGAAATATCTCTTTGAGGGAAAGGCTTAACGCAAGCGCCAAAGGAATACCTCACGTGTTTGCTAGAGTTTCGCCTTATCCGGACACAAATATTTTGCGTTTTCCGGTTCCCGATAAGTACATTTCCTGGAACAGTGAGTGGAAGTTTTATGATCCCATTGCTTTCACAATGCCGGAAGAGGATTTTCCAAAAGAACTGCGCATACACGTGGACAGTGATGTTCAAGAAAGCAAAGAAAAAGTGGGTACAAGCTTCAAAATGCCAGAATTCAAATTCAACGATAGACTCATCAGTCCTGGAGGTGTCTGTTTTGATCGACAATCCTGGGTACAAGACGAGAAGAAAAGGACAATTGTCTACAGAGTAGATTCTGAAGGTTTGCCTGTAAACCCAATCGGTCGCACAGGCTTGCGTGGCAAAGGCTGTCTTCCTCGTTGGGGGCCCAATCATTGTGTGTTTGTGATGATTACTAGGTGGCACGAAACAGATTTTACAGCCATCCATAAGTATCTTGATGTTGTTTTACTTATTGGCGATGATGGCGTTTCTTTACCGGGCGGTTACGCATTTGATGAGAATTTTTACTCTAATATTTCATCGTTGCTTGCGAATATGCCAGTCTTTGCTTCTGACGTCGATATGATTAAGTTTTTTGAATCACTTGCCATGAAATCTAAGGAGGAAGATGATTTCCGACTTGAGGAGATGGACTATGAAAATGGTAATAGTCCATTCATATTCAAAAACATCATGAAGAGTTATTTCGACGAAGCCACCAACACAGATCAATCTTGGTGCGAGGCTGAAGTTTGGCACATTCATTACAATGTGGCTTGTCTGATAGAGCAGTATTTTAAATCCAACACGATTTGGGTAGTTCTAACCGAGGATATTCTCAGGAAAGTGCCGATAGGACAGGCTGGATTGCTGCATGTCGCTATAAGAAATATGAAAGCTGCTTTGGAAGTCATATAACCTAGGATTTACAAGAGCACATTTTAAAAATTCTTTTTAAAAATGATAAAATTGAAATGCTTCTGAATAAAATTATATTTTATTTGTAATAATAGATTTGTGTATAATTCGTGCTTGCACGCGAGCGTTTGAAATTCTGTTTCTTTATTTTTTTATTTTATCCGCCATTGTTTATTATTTCAGAAAAGTAATATCATAAATTAAAAAAAGTAATATATTCGCGCGTGTGTGTGTTATTCCCTATTTTTTGTTTTAACCAAAATTATGCTAGAAATCCATAGTAAATCTATTGTCTGATTAAAACAAATCATGGCTATATTTTTATCAAAAAATATCTTATTTAGATAGATAATTTTATTGAGCCTTTAATGTTACTCAAAAAAAAATTAAAGTTTTAAAATTTTTCGTATGTGTATTATCGTGAATAACCTTATTGCTCTGAAATATTTAACTATAGAAACTATATACTTATGTAAAAATATAAAACAATATAAAATATTTTCTATATATTTTGTTAAAATTAAATTTTCTTCAATGGATTTTCTTCTGACAACTTTAAAAACATAAAGGTATTGATTATTTAAATTGACATTATTTTATAATTAATGAAATTTAATTGAATAAAAAGTTAAAATTTATGATTATGTAGTAATTAATACTTTAATTCTTCTCTATTTTTCACAAAGATGCATTTTGGAAACCAAAATAATCATTTAGAACTTAACAGTTTAGAACAAATATTTTAATGTCTTCTAATTGTATTCTAGTCTTTGAATATTTATTAATATGATTTTTTTTTTTAAGGCATTTATGGGTTTCAAAGCCTTTCTTTATCAATTTATACCCCCGAGTATTTTAATGTAGTTAGTTTTTTTATAAATTATATTTAAGGGCAGAAAATTATGTATTTTTCTTATTATTTTAATAACTACACACAATTCATTAAATGTCATCTAGGGCAACACCCCCTCTCGGTAGGAAATTTTTATAATTTTAAATAATCAAATAAGCAAAAGCAGGGTCTAATCAGAAAACATTTTACACAGATTTTATTTATCAAAATTTCACGTATTCATTTGGTTTTCATAATGCAACTTTGTTTGAAGCATTGAACTGTGAAGAATTGAAAAATAAGACGCATCACTTAATTATGAAACAGAAAAATATTTTGTAAAGGGAAAAATTGGCGACCGAAAGGGGCGATTTTAAATGATTTTTTCATGTAAAAATAATATTGGCTTGAAAAAAATCCTGTTACTGTTTTTTTTTTTTTTTTTTTCAAAACGGTACTTACTTTTCGAATACGCCTTGTTATGAACTGCGCACACAAGTTGTTATTCCTAATGCTGCTGTGTGTGTGATGCAATATATCATTCTTGAAGAACAGTTTGTTCCCACAGTTCATGCATTTCTCGATATCATTTGATAAAATTTGGCACATTATTGCCAACAGTTATTGATGA
>JAPDSC010054960.1:0-13439 GCA_026290005.1 Latrodectus geometricus
TTTTTTTATAGAAAACTAATATATTAATACCAACGAATAACAAAAATGCGAAATACATTATATGAAATATTTTTATTTTCTGGCTACCTAAAATATATATTTTATGATGAAACTAAAAATTATGGCAAAATCATTTCCAAAATAAGTTGCTTGGATGGGATACTACTTTTTACAAAATATATATACCTCCAATATTGAATTAAAAATAATAGTACATACAATTTTCAAAAATTAGAAAAGAATGAATGTAAAGTTGAAGCATGAGTTACCTTTCTATTTCCTGAATGTGAGCAAAGATACAGTTCCTATGGTTTACGTATTAATTTGCATTGCGTCTAAACTTTGCAATTTACTTCGAAATATATCAAGAAGCATAATCAACATACCTAATCAGACTAAGCAAATTTGTTTAAATTTCTACAGGTAGACTTTCCATTCCTACAAAAATCATTGATATAAACTATAAGTCAAAGCTATTTTATATCGGCAGAAAGGTTATTAAAATACTTATAAATTACATTTATTCCCCTATTGATGAAACAGATAAGAAATTCAATTTTTTTATCAATTATAAATGTGAGGTATTGGAAAGGAACATAAATATTTTGTTTTCTCATGAAGCCCTACTCCATTAAAAAAGAATCATATCCTATAAAATCAAAGAAAATTGAATTGAAATTAAATACAGAAAAAGAAAATAATAAATATATTATCAATTTATTATGTTTTTAATTTAATTTGAATACTAATAATTATTTTTGAATATTTAATGAATAATAATAATAGCAAAATCGCTCAATTTTTGTTAAGCATCTGAATGGTGTTGTTTTTTTTTCTAAACAATAAGCTGAACTCTAAAAGTAAATAAAATAATTATTTCTTCCCGGAATCTCCGACCAGCTTACTATCCCTCTGTGTTTGATACATCAGCAACGGACATTTCCGGAGTAAGATTTCAGCTGCATTTGAACTAGCCCTTCTTTTCCCCAGATCTGTGATATACCGACATACAGTTCCAGGAAAAAAAATACCCTGAGGTGATTGTTGACCTTTAAAAGAGGACAAACAACTTTCAGGGCAAATTGACCGCATATGCGGAGAAAATCAGGGTCGAAATAGGATGGCAGAAGGTAGTCTGGTGGGGGGTTAGCGATCACATTTCCCATAAGCATTTAAGTGATCTCCAGTTCACATATCCCCATTTAAATTCTCCCCCATTGAGTTAGGAAAACTACCTTTTCTTTGTAAAAGATGCTTTAGTGAGGATAATAAGTTATAACTCACCACAATCAGTTCTTCTAGTCTCTGTAAAAGAGTGACCGCCTCAAAACAACTGTGCTGTGTCGCTGAAATTCATTTCAAGATTTATTTTGAGGAAGCAGTCCCCTTTAAGGCAGACACTATGTTAATAATATTTTACCAAAAATAATCTCAACCATTCTTTATAGAATTGTAGTTTGCAAACATATGTATAAAGTTCTTACTCTCATATTTTTTTTAAATAAGAACGTCGTAAAAAGGAAAGAATGATAAGAGTAGGTTTTATCATTATTATAAAGAATATATAATTTAAACAACCTAAAAAATAATCAAAAGAAGATCGCACGATTTTTTTATAATCAACATTTGTTTAGGAAACAGCATGCAATGTTTTCTAAACAAAGTGCTCAACAAAATCCACACACACACGTCAAACATGAACATTATAACTGCAATCTAGTTACATATCGTGTCCAATTAAAACTCATTTTTCTACTTGGAATTAATTTTAAAAACTTATTGGGATCCTTCGTACTATAATCAATGGTTTTCTCTTCAGAAGCTCTTGCAAATTAACAGGTGGCAGAAATTTAATGTACCTGAACTTCTGCATTGAGTTCGACAGTAGCAATAATTTGTTTTGACATATTTCTTTAAAAAAGCTTCCCAAACAAGACTAACGAAAAATTAACTTGCATTATGTCAGGGAAATATTGAAATATTTAGTTTCACACTTGTTGCAGTATAAAATATTTTGAAATATTGTTTGAAAACTGTTACTTTAATCAAAAATCATAATCAATTTCTTACGAACTTTTTTGGAATGCATAGTCATGAAATTTCTTCTTTATCCGCTAGAGAATTTATTTAGAAATATGTCTGTAATACCATGGAAATATTTTTGTATGACAATATTTTTAATGTAATGGAAATATTTATGTTAAACAGATGTAATCTCGTTAAAATTAATCAATATTTGTGCATACATGCATTTCTTTATTATCACATTCTAAACTCTTACGCCAACAAGAACAACAACGAAAAGCTAAGGAATTTCTGGAATCAAGAATTCTGTGTTAGACTAAGCATTTAAGAACCTATTTAAAATAGTAAAAATTCTTGAACTTCCAACATCTTCCACATCATTTCAATACGCCCAAGATTTAATATAAATGGTGCACTATAATATGCATCTTAGTAAAAATGCATCAATTGTTGAAACTTTTTTGAAGTAAAGCAAACTTTAATGCTTTCCAATTTCTTCACTCACATTAATTTCTGTATTATGTTCTTTAATAGTTTTTTAGAATTCTTAATTACTAATGATTCTTAGTGTAATTATATGTTTTAGGAATTGAATAATCGATCAGTAATTTAAAATCTATTTTTGTATTCTTCCATTGAAAATGTGTTTACTATGTTTTGCTTACTATTGTAAAATATTCTAGCGATATAGAAATTTTGAAAGGTTTCCTTATTTTATCATAGCGTGTTAGAAAAAAAAAGTGTAATTGGATGTCATTTTTTATTAAAAGGTTACTTGTATAAGTTTCCTGGAAAATTTTACCACGGAATAATAAAAATATACAGCGAATGTATATGTTTGAGAAAAAATGAAAATATGTTTTTAATGAAAATTTATTTTAGGATTCTAATTTTTACAAGAAAATATAAAGAACTTATTTCTTTACAAATATTTATAATTAATACAGCATGATTTTAATTCAATTAAAATTTTTATCCTAGAATCATACTGTAAATTTTGAGCTGCATCCAAACAAGAAATGATATAAAAACTGATTGTTAGATTTAAAAATGTTAAATATTTTATCTCTGAAGAGATATTATTGTTAGATAATTGGGAAAGTGTTTTAGTAATGAATAAATTCTTTACAGTACAGAAATTGGAGTTTCGAAGCCACAAGGTTATGGTATTATAATATTTCCTGATTTTAAAATAAGATTAAATCAAGAGTAATGCATCCAATTTCAAAAATTAGCATTTAATAAAATGTACCATGCGTACCACTGTATATTCAGAGGATTTACAGAATATCACAAAGTTCACAATTATCTTCATGATGAAAAACACAATAAAGCATTTGACAAGAATCTCTTAAAACGTATGTTTCATATTATGCTCTTTCATGTATATTTAAATGCGCCAATGTATCTCATGCATTTTAATATTAATAAATGCATCTTTTATAACACAATAAATGGTTGTCTATGGCAATTCTTGTAATGAATGGCTCAGAAGAAAATTAACATTAGATTCCCTGCAATGTAAAAAATTATTTATGGAGAACTGAATAAGAAAGAATATTTGGCCATTTTGAATTCTTAATAATTTATCTGAGCACAAAAAAACCATACATAAGAATATGAGAAGAAAACTTTAAATCTTGTGATCACATTAATATATCTGAAATAATAATCAGATAATCAGTAGTAAAATTTGCATACTACTTTTTTGAAGCTTTAACACGTCAAAAATGTAAAGTTTTGAATTTTATGAAAATAATCTCATACCTACAATAAAGAAATAATAATTTTCCTTTAAAATAATGTCTGTCATTACCATCAGAAGTGCAGAGTTCTTCAAATCCATCAAATTAGAACGACAGAAGTATAACAATAACATCTTACTAATGCATTTCTTCCAGATGTGTATTCAAAAAATGAATGTAGAGGTCTTATAATCTACCATGATAAAAAATCTTATCATTCTATAGAAGTAACGCTTAGTTTCTTGAACAAAAACACATCATAGAGATAAAACATATTTTTCATGCTATCTAACCAAGTTTGCAAATTGACTATTATACAAAAAATACAAGAACTTTGTTTTCATTTTAAAGACGAGAGTAATGAAATTATACATGATTCGTGCTGTCCATTCCAAGAAGTTAATTACTTAAGATGATTGATGTTTGGAAACTTTGATTACGGAAATTTATTTGATGGTAGAAATTACTTCTAACATTTTTAAATGTAACTTAAAAAACTTAAATAAGTTGGGTTTAGTGAATTTAGTTATTCAATCTACGTTGTGAAAATAAAATTTATATTTTTATATATATCACGTATTATAAATAAATTTGAATTTCACACTATTGTTTGAGTTGTCATGCCTACAAAAGTTTATCAATAATAGGTAAATATGCTATATTAACAAATCATACAAAGACTAATATTTATAGAATAGCATAAAAGAAAAAATAAAATCTGAATTTTGAATATGTTTAGAAGAATTAATATAAAAATTAATTTCAATGGAAGAAAAAATAATACAAATTTAGCACACAAGCATAATTTTGCATAAACCAAGGATTCATGATTTTTAAAAATACTCAGTTTCAGATAAGAGTGTTACACAAAACAAAAATAAATACAAAAGAAAAATAATCTAATATATGAACTTTTTCTATGCGATTTTGATTTACTTTTACGATCTACTAAAAAAAGTAAAGCTAACTTAAAATATCTATACTAAAGTTATATGAACGCACAATTTGTGTCTATAATAAAAATAAAAAAAATAATCTATCAGTACTGGATAATTTTGTTCTTTTTTGCCAATACAATATCATAATCAATATTTTAAGCTACAAGCTATAGCCTTCGGAGCTAAATGTTAAATAATAATAATGTAATCTCATTTAATAAACATGTTAAAAGTTTTTGAAGCATATAGATATAAATAATTATATGTAACTATATGCTTAAAGTTTAAAAATGTGCATTACATAAAATTTCCACTTTTCAAGATCATATTCATTACAAAGATTTATTTAGAGGAAATATGTTTGGTTCCTCTGGCTCTATTCCCAATCCCTTTGAAGCTGTCAAGTTTACTGTTGGTCTAGACAATTTTAGGTGAGTTAAACATGACATGAGAGATGCATATCATTGTGTTGGGATCTCATAGGAAAGGGTGGGATAATAAATCAGAATGGTGTGCTCTGCAATGGTGCAAAGGGTCAAGTCGTGAATACTTAATGCATTTTGGACAAAATGATTTGCACTTCTGAATAGTTAGTAGAAAGGAGATAATTCAAGTACACACTTTAAAGAACCACTCATATTTTAATGCAAATTAATGCTTTTTTACGCTTTTTTATATATTTTAAAATAATAAACATCAATCGATTTATATTAGATAATTTATACATAAAATTAAAAACTTATTTTTTGTGTCTCATAATTTACTTACGATGTTATCTACTTTCCAGTCACTTATTTTGCCCACCACTTAAATTAATGTATTAATTTAACTTTGATGTCGTTTTTGCATATTACTATTAATTTTTATGCATGAAATAGGAACATAAATGGTAATAATTACATTTAGGAAGAAAAATATAATTATAAAGTAATATATCTGCATTAATAAAAAATTGAATAATATGTTGTGTTTCATATTTATTTAATTTGTAATATTTGTTATGAAACTAAACTTTGAGTTTTAATTCCTTCATTATTGAATAATTATGAAATTTATATAAATAGAAATTAAAAAAAATTCAAGTGTATTAAAATATAAGATCTTATCCTAATTTGAGTTAAATACGTAGTGGGCATAAAATTCCTACAGTTGTTCATTTAAAGATATGATCATATTCATTGAAAAATGAGTAAAGAGAATGATTAAGCTTATAAAGTAATGGTAAACACATTTTAAAAATTTAGTTCTGCTTTATTATGAAATCGAATGATTTTCTGTTAAGTTTTAAACTAATTAAAATTAATTTGGAAATTCGTAGTACACAACACAACGTAAAATACATGTCTTAATCTACGCTGATGTCTATGTTACATATTTATTTTCATTTTGTAAGCAAAATTTCTATCAATTGCTAAAATGCAACAAAACTATTTTAATTTTCTTTTTAAAATGTTTAATTTAATATTTTTTATATTTTAGTGTGTCGTGATATATTCCTGTATTGCTTTTTCGCCGAATTCAGCACTAAGAAATGTAAGGCATGTGAAAGTAAAGAAGTATTTTTGGCAAACATTGTATGAGTATAAATAAACAAGCATTTTATATGACATTGATTTAGCTTGATATCTCCTTGAAAAAATACTTGATGAAGTAATAAATTCACTTATTAGATTCCCTTTATTTACATTCATTTGGAATATAAATATATCATTTCTCCACTTTTAAATTATGGTATCCTTTCTTTCATAAAGTAGTTTGCTTATTCTACAGAATAAGAATCAAAATCTTAACACAGCGGTATATAAAAAGCATAATATTCGATGAAAATGCACCTTGAAAAGAATGAATATTAATGCGCTGATTTTCTGATGGAGAACACAAAATAGAAAACTCATCACAGGTTTAGACACCCATAACGTAATTATATTTTTCCTCACTTACCCTTTACTGAAAATATCCATTAATTTATGAATGATTCAACGCATAGAGAAAAATCTAGTGAAAGTTTTACATGCAATATGCATTAATGAAGGGGTATGAATAAATTTTCTTATCTGGAAAGAAACTAGTCTTCAGGGCTCATTCTGAATCTTCAATAGAACTTGTCTATCACTACAATCGACATTTTTAAATTTAATAAGTTAAGATACATAAGATGCTTGAAAGAAACAACTTATTACTGAATATTACTTATTACTGAATGATATTATATTTCACTTTATGACTGTATTGGCATTCAATTAAATGTTAGTTTTTGATTAACTATATGTTAAAAATATTTTAAAGAATATCTCTCTATATATCTAGAGAACCTCATAGACAATTTGACATTTATTTTCAATAATCATAAGTAAAGTCGCATTTTTAATTATCTGTTTTTAAGCTTCCTCTATTAAATTAAAATAAACATTATCAAACAAACATTTGATAAATGAAAACCTAAAAGACATTTTATGGTAAATACGAGAAATATGAATTTATTTCTTTGGTGAAATTGTATAATCAAATTCATTAAAATGCGACTTTACTTATGATTATTGAAAATAAATGCCAAATTGCCTATGAGATTTTATTGACAGAAAATTGATGAAATAATGTATAGTGTACAAAGCAGTATTGTTCCATGCATATTATTAATTTTTTGTTCTAAATAAATAAATTTGAAAAATTAAGAAGTGGCTTTATACAACCTTTGGTCTGCTAGAATTGTTGAGAAAGCGTACATCCTTCCTTTCGATTCCATAACATCATTTTTATAATATGAGCTTTCATAAATTAATGTGGGATTGCTAATATTGACCGTTAATCTTGGTAACAAAATACCTCTGTCATTACTCTTAAAGTTTTAATGTGACCTTATCGAAAATATCACTAGATTACAAATATTCTGCAAAATTTTTTCCAAATTTAATTCTTTAGAGTATCGTGAAATCAAACAAAATGCACTTCATTGATATTCAAGCACAGAATATTTTTTAAGAGCCATACATTAAATTACTTAACTTTATTTTGATTGTTTAGCTTTTAGCATTATAGACCTCCATAATAATACCAGTAGAAAATATCTTTGAAATATTATATCTTTGTCTTAATCCACTAGTTATGAAGATATTATGTGAGTTATTGTTTGCAGTAAAAATAACGACATCTCCTTATCCATTACTTGAGTTCATATCCTTGAAATGATACCATTTCCATATCAAGGAAGAAACATTTTTTTATATTTCTTCTTTTTAGTTTTAGATTAATTTGAACCATGCATAATAAATCTATTTATTTATTTAAAAAAAACATGCATAATAAATATAGAAATTTCATTTGAGAGTGTAATTTTCAAATAAAATTTCTATAAACGATAACTAAGAAAATAAATTAAAAATAAATTCTCTTCCTCAAAATTTTAATAGAGGTACTTATGAGTATTTACGTATTATTTGTTGATTATTTGAATAAATTTTTCTCTACTTATTGATATCAATACATTTGAATCAGAATTCTTCAGTTAAATTTTGAAGTGAATTACTCTATTTAAGGTAAATCATTTTCAAATATTTATTATTTTGATTTAGGAGAATGCGGCAGTAAAAATAAATGTAAAAAATCAATATGATTTTAAAATAGCATACTCTTTTTTCGCATTATTCTCACGTTTTCATGAAAATGTTTTTATACGATTTTAATAAATTGGAACTAAAGTAGGATTTTTAAGTGTTGAAGATTAATGATGTGGTTTCTTTACCTAACCTTGAATTTGTTGTTCTGTAATGAGATATCATTGTGAGTATTATGAAACATTTTACAATTTATTCATAAAATATATTATGGTAAAAATATGAGTACATTTTGAATCTTTATTTGCATATTAATAGATATATATTTACTTTAATTCATTATAGTTAATAAAAGTATAATAGTTTGTACAATAAAAATTATATTGAAATTTATTTAGTCTGTAATAATAGTCTAGTGTATGAAATGTCTCTACATCGTATTTCATGAAATAATTTTCTATAAATAGGTATATTTGAATGTATTACTTTACATTTTGCATAAAATATTTTTAATTAAACTATTAACTTTTAAAAATAAAATAACATATTTAATACTACAAAATGAGAAACCAATCACTAGAAGAGAAAATGCAGTAGATTTTTAATTTACCTGTTATGGGAAATAAGATTCCATTTTCTCTTTTATAAATTCCGTTATTGTATACTTCTGATATTTTTTTATTTAATAACAGATATAATGTTCAATAAACAATACATATTTTTTAATTCCTTTCCCTCAGAATGTTTCCATTTTATAGTTAGTTGTGTATATATTATAATAAATTATTAAATTTTTATTAAGGCTAATATGGGAAATATATTTAAAATGTAATGCACTGCATATAAATTGATTATATTGAATTATTGATTCTGTTGCCGCCCAACCTGTCTAGTGGTTATCGTACCTGACTACAGATCTACAGGGACCTGGGTTCGAATCCTGGGGCTGGCATAGATGTACTTTCTCTCTTTCTGGTCTTTATCCTTTTTTGTGTGTGAATCCTTTTTTTGTGTTTTTTTCCTTTTTTTGTGTTTTTTGTGTGCCTACCCTATAAACGGGTACCTATGGCATGTGTGTACTGAGGAAGTCGGACTCACACCAAATATGGTTCAGTTGGAAAAGTGGAGCAGCGCATCCCATATTGTCGACCTGGCTGGCGCACGACAACAACAAAATTAATTCAGTTTTAATTAAGAATCATACGTTGAAATGTTTACAAAACTTAAACTCCTCGAAAAGGTAATAATAGTTATAAATGTCCATCATTTTTTCGGAAGCATAATTGTCACAAAGAATATTGTAAAAGTTAACAGTGAATTTTTCTGAGTCAGATATTTCGCATATTTAGGTTCTAAACAGTACTAAAATTTTTACTTAAAAATTAAGTTTTACTAAAAATAATGATATACTTGATATCCTATATAGTGTTGAAATTTTGTAAAAATTATGTTAAAGAATTACGGTTTCATCACATGCGTTCAATCAGCAAGTCCCCATTTGCCACGAATCACTCTTTTTTGTGCTTATAAAAGTTTATTTATTTAATTAATTATTTTTTAAAGAAAGTTTTTAATCAAATCATTATGAAAGTGAAATGTTTAACATGAAAGAAGCATATCAAAAAGAAAGTTCAGATTTTATGTTAACACTTCATTGTTATAAGAATGTGAACAAGAGTAAAAATATATTATTCAAAATTAATCAAATCAGTGCATAAGATTTAATTTTTCATCAGTGCACTCTACCCATAAATTTGATTTTAAACACAAATGAATAGTCTAAATATTGCATTTTTGAACCGTTAGTTAATGCAAATTCCAGAAAAATGTTACGGATTTTAAAATTTCTCAGAAACTGTCATTCTTAATTTGATAAAAAAAGTGTACACAAAGTAAAGGGGATAGTCATCAATAATTTAAAAAAAAAAAAATCTTATTGGAAAGTATTTTACAACAAAACAACTCTGAAAATAAAAAACAGTTCTTTTTTTGTTGTTTTTTAAATTTTAGAAGGTAGAATTTAGAATTAACTATGTAGAATATTTAAAATATCATAAACTGAGATATATCCCTGTCCATTCTCCTAATCTGTATGAGTGACAGAGAAATATTAAGAATAATAGTATAATTGTATTACGAAATGCTCTAAAAACCACTTTATTCAAGAACATTTTACTATGGCTATGTTAAAATATTACATACATTTTTCGTTATTTATTTTTATATTATTAAAATATAATGAGAGGAAATGCATTAAAGTATGCCAATTAACTAAGTGCTTAATCACCTATCTTATTTACTTGTTGTTATTATTTATTGTGTTGTCATGTTAGGATTTTAAATTATTATTAAACATTATTGAAGATGTAATCAGAATTTCCAAAAATATTAAGGTAAATTTCTAATTATGAGACTCGCCATCTGTAGTTTTTATCAAAGAAAAGATTTCTGGCACAGATTCAAAATGTTTCTGAAGGATTTCATTAAATAATGTTGGATCCCTATGCGGCACATAATGTTAGTTATAAATTGTTAGATGGATGTTGGTATTATTAAGCATTAATATATTTTTCAAATTCACTTGAAAATTTTTAATAGCAATGCATACTTCGGGCGTAAGAACACTAAATATGTATTCATTATACAACTACGATCATCACAATGGAATAAAGTATTTTTTTAGTTAAAATTGAGTCATTCACAAGGTAATATATATAACAGCAAATACATGAGGTAAAATTGCTTTGATAAATTATATAATTGAAAGTTTTTTTCCCAAATATCCATAGGGAACTGGTACACATTGAGAAAAGATTGCTCAGTTGTTATAACACTAGTTCAAAATTGAATCTTTATCATTTAACAAAATGATTGTTTTGTAATGCTGAGAAAATATTCATCAGTAATAAGATGATGGCAAACTAACCAATTTAGCTATCCTTTGATTCATAATAGACAGTGTTTTAATTTTTCTGCTTCTAAAGACATTTCTGTAAGGCACACATATAATTTTATTATTATCTTTTACTGTCTATGTTTTGTTCCTTGATATATCTTTCTGAAGTATTTGCATAAAATTCAACTGCAATTTTTTATGTCATTATTCCTTATTTTTACGTTTACAACTCGCTTTTTACATCTCTGTTTTTAGAGTTTTAGAAAAATATAATTCGTCTTTTTTTTTTTTTTTTTTTTTTTTTTTTTTTTTTTTACTTATTTGTCACTATTTGAGCAATTTAGATCTGTATTAGAATATCATACTTAAAGTTCACTTTTCATAGAAGCCGACACCTATTTTTATTGTTTCTTACTCCAACAATTGATTTTTATTCAAAGTGTACTATACTTTAAAATTTTCCCATTTTTCTAAAATAACTTCTAACAGTATGGTTGCCGCCCAACCTGTCTAGTGGTTAGCGTACCTGGCTAAAGATGGGTGGGACCTGGGTTCGAAACCTGGTCCGGGCATGGATGTACTTTCTCTCTCATTCTTGTCTTTGTCCTTTCTTTGTGTGTGAATGGTTGCCTATCCTATAAACGGATCCCTATGGCATGTGTATTCTGAGGAAGTCGGACTCCACACCAAATATGGTTCAGTTGGAAAAGAGGAGCAGCGCACCCTATATTGCCAGCCTGGCTGGTACAAGACAACAACAGTGTAGTTATACTCTTTAGAGATGAACCATAAGTATTCAACAAGTTCGTGTTTCAAACGAGATTATTCGCTTCATTTTTATTTACTGTTTTAAAGCAAATTGTATATATATATATATATATATATATATATATATATATATATACTACTGGCCATTAAAATTGCTACACCAGGAGGAAATGCAGATAACAAAATGATATTTATTGGACAAATATATTATACTAGAAATAACAAGTGACTAAATTTTCAAAATTTTGGCTGGATAGATCCTGAGAAATCAGTACCCAGAACAACCACCTCTGGCAGTAATAACAGCAGTTATACGCCTAAGAATTGAGACAAACAGAGATTGGATTGCATGTACAGGTATAGATGCCCATGTACCTTCAACACGTTGCCACAGTTCATCAACCGTAGTGACTGGCGTTTGGTGACGAGCAAGTCACTCGGCAACCCTTGACCAGACATTTTCTATTGGTGAAAGATCTGGAGAACGTGCTGGCCAGGGCAAAAGCCGAACATGTTCCATATCAAGGAAGATCCGTACAATACCGGCAACATGCGGTCGGGTATTATCCTGCTGAAACGTAGGGTTTCACAGGGCTCGAATAAAGGGTAGCGCCACTGGTCGTAACACACCTGAAATGTAACGTGCACTGTTCAAAGCACCGTCAATGCGAACAAGAGGTGACAGAGACGTGTATCCAATGGCACCCTATACCATCAAGCCAAGTGATGGACCAGTATGACGATGACGAATGCACGCTGACAGTGTGTGTTCATCACGATGCCGCCAATCCCAGATGCGACCATCATGATGCTGTACACAGAACGTGGATTCATATGAAAAGATGACGTCTTGCCATTCATGCGCCCAGGTTCGTCGTTGATCACACTATTGAAGGCGCTCTTGTCTATGATGCAGCGTCAAGGGAAGCCGCAGCCATGGTCTCCGATCTGAGAGTCCATGCTCCTGCAAACGTCGTCGAACTGTTCGTGCAGACACTTGTCTTACAAACGACCCCGTTTCTTGACTCACGGATCGTGACGTGGTTGCACTATCCATTACGGCCATGCGGATAATATGCCTGTAGTGATAGGTGGCCGTTGAGATCCCGCATGGCGTTCCGTATTACCGTCCTGAACCCATTGATTCCATATTCTGCTAACATCATTGGATATCGACCGACGCGATTAGCAATACTGCTATAAGATAAACCCCAATCACGGTTCGCTACAATTCCACCTTTATCAAAGTCAGAAACATGCTGGTACACATTTCTTCTTCTTACACGAAACATCACAACAACTTTTCACCAGGCAACAACGTTCAAATGCAATTTGTGTATGAGGAACCGGCTGAACAATTTCCTCATTTAAACACAATGTCGGTGTCGTTCTGGCACCTGCTTTGTCTGAATGCGCTGAAAAGCTAATCATTTGCATATCACAGCACCTTCTTCCTTTCGTATAAATTTCACGTCTGTAGCATGTCACCTTCTTGGTGTAGCAATTTTAATAGCCA
>JAPDSC010054966.1:0-16632 GCA_026290005.1 Latrodectus geometricus
AATAATATTAATTATTAAATTGTTTTCATTTTATTCAGTAAATGTTCGTAAAATTTTTTTCGCAAGAAATAACAGCTCTTTAGAGTTATCCAGAGGCCATTAACGAAAGTTCAAATATAAATGTACATTTTTTCTTGCCAAAAAGTGTTTTAGAATAACTTTATATATTTAATCAATATATTGATATATCATTTATAAATTAGGCATACTAATTTATAAATGAACTGGTAAGCAATTGTAGGATGTATGAGATTTCTTTCAAAGTTACTTTCAACAAGCATTCTAATTTTTAACTGAATATTCGAATGTTGATTTTAAAGAAACACTATCTTCAGTTATGAAAAATTTTCTTTAAAAATAAAAGTTCTTTTAATTTATACTTATAATTTAAAATAATTAGATTTATCACTTTTAATTGTAAATTAACTACTGAATTTATACAATTAAATAGTAATTTTTTTAGCCGATCAAAAAGGAGCAGAATGTTTTAAGTACTTTCGAGTTGTACAACATATAATTCATACAGAATTATATGTTGTACAACATTGCCATCACTGCGTATTTCTAGTTTATTTTTGACTATTAATTTCAAGTTTCTGGATAATTCTTCAGATTAAATAGAGGTGTATATGCCATTGTTGGCATATATAATTGCGATAAGAAAAAAAATATGTAATTGAGCTGAAAATTAAAAAAAAAAATTCCGTAATATTATTCAATATTATTTAAATTTTGTTAAAAATAAAATTAATTTTTATGTACTTCTTTTTTACTATATTTAAAAGTTAAATAATTCCTTATTAAACCATCATCCATTTAAATGCTAACTTTAAAATTTTTTTAAACTATTTTACTTTTAAACACAAATTTCTTACCTTTAATTTCCTTTTGGAAAAATAACAGTTTTGTATTAATCTTGCATTAGAATATGTAAATTTCATTTTTTTAAAAATTTTAGTTAAATCTCCTAATAATTACAATCGTGAGAACTTTATAATATGTGACATATGATGACAGTTTTCAACAAATGTGTTGCTCTGGATTTGGAGTAAATAATTATAATATCTAAATTAAGAGAATCTGTAATTTCCTGATCAGCTTGTAAGACATTGCATGAAGGTGTTCTTTGAAATTGTTCAAGATTAAAGGACTTGTTCCGTTTTTGTGTTTTCTTCTATCGCTGTAAGAATGTTAAGCTGAAATAAAAATTGTGGGAAAATTCGTATCTTTTAGTGAATTATTTTTGCACTGAAAACTCCGTTTAGGGAAATAAATGTTAATATAATTTCCAATATCCATCACTGAATTGTTATTTTTCATTTCACTTAAAATAATATTTTAAAATGTTTTTAAGCTGGTAAATGAAATTATATATGCATTGTCTCATTTTTCAAATAGCTTATATAAGAAACAGTTTTTATCTCTTTTCAATATAAGTTATCATAAATTATATCCAGGAAGTTAAAATTTATATAAACTACCACAAAGTCACTAAACACTCAAACTTAATGAAAGTCTGAATAAACGAATGTTTTACCAATACTGAATGCAAAAATTCGAAAAATACTTCCATTGTAACTGCAAACGGGATAAGAAATAGAAGTTTATAACAAGTTTATTTCCAAACATACATAATAATAATTACATATACTAACGAAAAAATAACAGAGCAGCAGCAACAACAAAACTAATACATTACAAGAAGAGAGTAGTTATCGTCGAGGATACTTCCTTGTTGGGCCTAGTGCCATTTAGCCTACGTTTTACATTGAAGGTAGCTTTAACTAAAGCCGCTACATCCGCTACTTACAACCCCGAAGTCAGTCCCAGCAAGGCTGTGTAGTATGGAAAATTTTATCACAAAAGTCTGTTTTGGAAGTCTACCGCTTTTCCTTATAGGAGAATGGTTTTGAGAGACATTCTGATAATATGTTAGAACCGAAGCATGGTATATACCTAAAGGTTCATCAGGTTCGACACAAATGGTTACTAAAGTAGTAGGTGATTTTTAAGATAACACAATTTAGGATTTCAAGATCCATCTTTTTTAGAAATAAATTTTGCACTTTTTTGACTAGCTTTACTTTGGATGAAGTTTTACCCAAACTAAGTCATCGGATTTATAACCAGGATATGATTTATGCGATTTAACTGCATTTGTTTTTCGACGATCTTGATTTTTTTCGATATTTTCTTTAATTTGTGACACATATCTTTCAAAACGTTTTAAATCAGGAGCTTCTTCTCAGAAATAATGATTATTAGTTTCGAGTATAGCAGTAGAATTACTTTGTACCGGAATACCATTTGTAATTGAATTCATATGACAATTCATTCGAGTGACTTCGACTGGAATGCCATTTTTTAATAGAGATAAATCATTTGCAAATTGTTTTTTGTTGCTTGGTGTATCACCAAAATACTAGCAATTGTGTTTCATGTCTATCACAAATCCTGATTTTCTCAAAATGTCTACACCTAAGAGAGTACGATTAGCCTTTTCATGTGGCAGTAAAATCATATCTATTCGGAAAATTCGATGACCATGAGCAATGATTGGCACTGTAGAGTTTTTCATAATTGATGCGGATTGTTGACCATCAACCAAATATAAAATCAAATTCTGTAAATTTTTGTCCAAGATTCATTAAAAAAATTAAGCATTAATTCTCCACCAACTGATTTTCTGGCAGACTGGCTTTACCTGTATCTTTATAAACTTCATTGTCTAGTTCAACTACAGGAGAGATGATACAAGTAAACATCTGTATAACATTAACACGCACACTGTCTTTCTTTGAACAGCACTTTGGACATTTTGCTTTTATAAATACTGGATATCCACAACCATAACAATAAATAGAGTTCTCAACATTTCGTGATGGCATATGGTTTGAGTAGGAAACGGTACTTTTTGCGTACTAAAAAATCCCTCCAAATTTATGGAATTGGTGTTTCTTTAATTCTTGAGTACATGTAGTTCTAGGAAATTAAGTTCTTATAATTCTTTGGATTTTTTTTTTACTTTCTGAAAAGTGGATTTTATAATTTCATACAAATCGAGTTTATCAGCTAGACAGGATCATTGAGTTTTTCCAACTGTCTAAATAGTGATTCTTATATTCTGGAGGGCATTTTTTTCGTTTTATCAGGAAGGATAAGTTCTTTTAATTTGTCAAATGAAGTAATTTCTAACTCATTAAGCCAACCTTTAAAGTATGTCTTAAGCTCATAAAAAATCTTCAAAAGTAAAATGTTCACGTTTCTAACTTCGACCAAAAAGAATTCTGGACCGATCTGCTGTCGGTTTAATATTTTTAACAATATAATACGAATATGATTGTAGTTTTTTAACATTTCTTCAAGCTCTCTCGTGATTAGTTTACCTACATCACTTGGAAGTACACCAACTATATGTGATACCCAATAATTAAATATATTTATAAGTTTCAACTGTCTTTCATTGTTAAAAATAAAGTTACATCATCTGTATTAGGGATAAATGTTTTTAAATCTATCCGCATAAGAGTAGAATCAATGTGACTAGGATATACAGCTGTAATAGAATTTGATGTTTGCATCCTAACTTTTCAAGTTTGAATATATTCCTCCATTAAACATTTATTTTCTGTTTTCGATTTCTTTATTTCCTTGTCTGCAAGTAGTGTTTGCATACTTCTTTTTAACTTTTTCACTTCAGCATCTCCTAATTGTTTCCGATCTTCGACAATATTATTTAAGGTAACTTTAAAAATTTCTTTTATCTTTAAAGAATGGGGATTTAGTGATTTTGTGACGTAAATCAAAAATTTTATATATATATATATATCATCAGATGTGTAACAGAATTCATTGTTAGAAATATAATTCAAATTAAGCACTATTGCTAAATTATAGAGACCTTTGATTTTTGCCCTTTATCAAAGGCAAATTATTATATAAATCAAAACTTTTGGTTATATATAAATAACCAATTAAAAACAAGTACTTTCCCCTTTTGAGGCAAATATAAACAATGTAGAATAAATATTCATAAAAACTTTATAAAAAAATACTTAAATAAAAAAATTATGCTTGAAGAAAGTACAAAATATTATCATAATATTCATCAATAATCATAAGTTAAAATATTTAACATGTGAACATTTCTATAAGAAAAATAAAAAAAATAATTAGTATAATAAATTAATATGGAACACATTAAAAATGACCACTAAAGCAATTCTTGCAATTTATAAAACTTAGTATCAAAATATTATTTATAAATATGCTAGAAAAAGATTATACTAGGTAACAAGTGATAAATTATTATTTATGTATGTCTTGAAACCAATATATGTACATAAATCATCACTTTCATTTATTTTATTGTAGTGTATTTTATAGTAAAGAAGCAGCTGGAATAGTATAATTATTTTATTGAAAAAAAAACGACATAATTATACATACATCCATTATCGAATTGTTCTCTTAATTTCATATCAAATATCAAATTTTGTCTTTGAAAAAATGTCATTTTGAACGATTTACAAGCAAATTGAAATTTTGAAGATGTTTCAAGCATTCGATCAGATAAACACGGCATTCTGAAAAAGTTTCTCCATGAGCTATAATATCATCAAAGTACGTAGATACACCTGGAAGACCCATTAATATTTGATCTAATATTCTGTGGAATTCACTAGAAGCAGATTCGATGCCAAAAGATAAACGATTTGTTTGAAAAGTTCCTTGATGTGTAGAAATAGTTTGAATTACCTTGCTTTGGTTATCAACCACTACGTGTAAATATGCTTTGAATAAATCTAGAGTGCAGAAAAATATAGAGTTTCAAAGGCTGTTTAATATTTCATCTATCTTTGGGATTGGATAATGTGCATCTTGCAGTTGAGGGTTTACAGCTACTTTGTATCAACACATAATCGAACACTACCATCGGGCTTGGGTGTAACAACAAGAGGTGAACCCCAATCGCTACAATCTACTTTTGTAATTATCTGATCTTGTTCAAGTATTTTAAGTTTTTCGTCAACTTTCTCCCGTAAAGCAAAAGACACTTCTCTAGCTTTTAAAAATACAGGTTTCAAATTTTCTCGGAGTTTTAATGAGCATGTAAAATCAGGTATTTTTTCCCACTTTTTGTTCAAACACAGTAGGAAATTGTTTTTTAATATCCTCGATAATATTAGAAATATTGACAATATTTATTTGAATTTCTTCAGTTTGATTACATTTATCAATATCAGATAAATTTATTTTTAAATGTCGAATCCATGTTCTTCCTAGCAGTGGTGTAAACATTTCTGGAACTATATACAAAGTTTCTGTACTTGTGAGATTTTTATATTTGACTGAAACTTGGACAAAACCTAATGATTCGAAAATTCCGTGAGTGTAAGATCGAAACTTTACGTTTATAGGCTGTAAAACTTTTGTTAAATTTAGTAAATCGAAAGCTTGTTTAGGCAATAGGGAAAATCCTGCTCCGGAATCAACTTAAAATTTTTGTATTTTCCCATCTATCTGCACATTAACCCAGAATTTTTCAGAATCAGTGGAGAATTTGAAAGCATCAACAAGTTTAGTTCTATTAGAAAAGTTATTGGCTGCATCAACATTTGTAACATATTCATCTTTATCAACAGACTGAATTTCACGCTCTTTTTTATTTTTCAGCAATGTTGATAAACACACTTTTTGAACGTGTCCCTTTCGTTTACAAAGTGTACAGTATAATTTTGTTATGTCAGCACGACATTTTCGAAAAAGGTGATTTGAACGTCCGCATCGCAAGCATGTGTTATAACTACCAAGTTCACGAAAATTTAGTGTTGAAGAAAATTTCTGTCGAGAATTTGACCTGTTTCGTTTTCGAGAAAGATCTCGCTTTACAACATTTGAGTGATTTGTTTTAACAGTACTTCAAGTTCTTGAAATTTTACTAAATTCATCTGATTTTCTACTAAAGTTGTGTTTCGATAATTCACGATTGTCTATTTTCGATGGTTCCTAAGCTAAAGCTTGTTCAACAGCTACATTAAATGTTAAATCCGAAACCATTAAAAGTTTCTCTCGAATAACGTCATCTTTTAGTCCTCTAATAAACTGTGCTTTTAAAAATAAATTTGCCACTGATTTTTCACATTCACAATTAAAATCACAAGTTGAAGTAAATTTTCGTAATGCAGCAACATAATCAGAAACAGTTTCGTTTTCGTTTTGAAATCGAGATAGAAATCTGTGTTGTTCGATAATAACATTAGGTTTGGGACTTAAATGTTTTTCAAGAATAGAAATAATTTCATCATACGACAAATCATTAGGAAGTTTAGGAGCAATCAAAGAACACAACAAATTATAATGTTCAGATCCAATGCAGTTCAGTAATATTTTAGCACACAGCTCTTTATTTTTCGATAATATTTTTGATTTGTAAATAATTTTGAAATCCTTGTTTATACTGCAAAAATGTTTCTATTGAAGAATTAAAATATTCGAAATTTGATAAAAATGTTATCGTACCTTTTTCTTGATGATCTGGAATATTCTTACGTCGTTCTTGTTTGAAAATAAGATCAGCAAGTCGATCATTACTAGCTGTAATTACCTTTAATAAAGTTGAAAATTGTTCTGCATCCATGATATATTTGTTTATCCTTGTCATCAATTTATTGTAGTGCATTTTATAGTAAAGAAGTAGCTGGTATAGTATAATTATTTTATTGAAAAAAGGACGACACAATTATACATACATACATCGACATTATCGAACTGTTCTGTTTGTAAACAATCTTAATCTCGAACTCTGTGTTCTACTTAGCGCTAGTTCTTTAAGAATACTACATTTATTAACCTCGAAAATTAAAATGTATTTTATTTAGAAATCTCATAAGTTATTGATTACTCTTCCTTAAGAGTGATTTTTAATTATAGATGCAAATATCAAATATTAACAAAATAAAAGATTATATTTTTATAAGCAAAAAGCATTATTCTTGAAACAAAAATCGAAACAACGATGAATCACCAAGAATGATTTTTTACATCGAACTTCCGGGTTAGAACATAATGATTCAGCCAATATTTTATTTCACTTTCAATGACACTTATTCAAAATTTGTATGTTGCTTATAAAACGAAAATATAGTTAAAACAAAATATTTCATTTATAAATATGTAATTCAAAATTAAACTTGGATAGGGTACCTAATTTAAAATAATTCTAATGAAAAATATTTGCATAAGAAAATTTTAATAATATATTTAATTAAATAAATTGTATCATATGCAAGTATTATTACGCTTAAAATCAATGTAAACATAAATATGATTTTACAAAATTATTCAAAACTAAACTTATTCACTAAGTTAAGAAAATCACTTTAATGGGTTTTCAAAGTTACAAACAAAATTTTATCAGATTACTTAAACGTTTAAAATGAAATAATTATATTTTCTCTCACTTATCTTTGATTTCATTGAAACGCAATGTTCGATTTTCGAAATTTTACATATGATGATTCACGTGTGAATTTTTGCATTATTTTATATTCTTTTTTTAGAGATTCCACTGGAAAATCATTCGCCGATAATTTTATTGATTATTACACTTCGTGTTATTCCACGAACAGGGATTTCGAAATACACAGTTCGTAGGTTGCGAAATAGTAAGCACAATATAGGATGGATTTTTAAATTAGAAACAGAACAAAGACCACTATATTCCTTCGATTACAATGGCTAAAATTAAAACGGTAAATAAGATACTACTTTCGTCGAGTTCCAAGGGCTAGAATTGAAACAGTATTTCTTCTATTCCACGGGTTGCAATTAATCATAACAGGAAACACTTTTTCACGTGAAGATAGTGGCACGCTATGTTTTTCTGATTCCAAGTGTTGGGAATCGAAGCCATTAAGTAAATGTCCACAAACAGCAAAAGTAGGTTGGTATCATTTACTTCCGTTGTCGGGATGACAAACTTCTGATTTCCAGGTTTCACTAACAGAGTCAACTATCATGCACAATTCTTAAGAATTATTCGAATTATTTCGATGTAACCGCTCATAGTAAGCATCGGGACAAAAACTTCGCATTTTTGGAGTCACAAGGTTATTTTTAATTTTCCGTTAATAAATAACCACTTTATTCCCAACCACTAATAATTACAACAAAGAACGAACAAATAACAGAACAATAGCAACAACAAATCTAATACACAACGAGAAGAGAGTAGCTATTGTCTAGGAAACTTTCTTTGCTATCTAAACGCCCTGCTCTATCTACCCTTGGTTTTACAGGGTAGGTAGCTGTAATCATAGCCATTACAAGTATACATTAATGTAACAGTTGGCGATTATTTTGGCTTGAGCTACGAATTTAACATTATTTTGGAGAAGTTAAAAACACTTAAATGTAATCCAAATATGAATCCTAGATGTCCTAAAATTTGTAAAGCTCTTCCGTTAATTTAGAACCAAAAATGCTTATTGGTTCTAAATTAACGGAAGAGAAATATAATTAATTTTTTTATATTTTAAACATAAATTTAATTTTTAAATATTTTAAATTGCACTTTAGGATAGATTTTAGGTAGTCACTTCAGTTATTTTGAAACATCGCAATATGTGTACTTAAAATAGTTGGAAAAAATTAACGGTGACATAACATAACTGAACTTATATAAAACATCTTTTTAAATATAAATTTTGGGAAAGTAAGCAATTGCAAAGCATTTTCACAAAACTATTTTAACAATAAAAATTAAATTCCATTGAGCTCATCATAATAATTATGAATCTTGCAAGATTCTGAATAGCACTTATTGATGTTATGGAAGTTTTCATTTTTCTTATTTGGAAATATGTTTTTGTTTTTGTAATCCAATATACTAGAAAAAAGTTCTATATATTTCCTATCTTTGGCAATAATATGTTTTAAAAATTTCAATTATTAAATTTCAAACTATTTCTAAATGATGTAAAAAGAAATGAGCACGTGTTTTATTTCTTTTGCAGAAAATAGTACAAATTAATGTGCAAAAAGTTAAAATGGAATCTAATTAAGAAAACAAAAACGAATACAAAAAATGTGAAAGATGACACAAATCTATACAAACAAACTTTTAAAGAATCGAAATAAACTATTTTTTCATAAGAAAAAGACATTCATGTGGAATTACTTATTAGCTAAAATATTAAATGAAGTAATATATTTTAATTTAGAAGTCTTCAAATATTTAAAATCTAGTATTTGATTACCATAATTTAAATTAAATTCCTGATGATTTCCACTATGCTTACCCCAATCAATTTTAATGAGATAAAATAGAAATCCACATTTTTGGTGGACATTGTGGTAGATTTGACAAAATCACAATTCCTCAAATCCACCACAACTCATGCAAGTAATTTTGTAACACTATGTTTGTCAATCATTTGGCAACTTCTGCAGGTCTGAAAAACTATAATCAGTTATCGTTCACTGCTTAAAATTTTCCCAATTAGATGTGAAATTTGCTTTTCTCTTTTAGAACAACTTGATTTCTCTTTTTTTTCCTGTACAACATTGAACTGCACTGAAATGTCTTTATTTATGATGCCAAACAAATAATTTCTTTTACCTCTTATTTGTATTCATTATCAAACTTAACCTCAAATCATTCATATTCTAAAGTAGTTTTCCATTTAATGCCTCTACACCTTACTGAATTTACCGTATCTTCAGAAAAAAATGTTTTTATGAAATTAACATTAAATTTTACAGTAACATGATAGAAACTTAAGAAGATCTCAAAATTAATATCAAAATAAAACACCTTAACAAATGCATACAGGATTGTAAGAAAATATAAATTTTTTTCAGCTAGAAAAATTAAGAACCGAAAGTAATGCTTTCATTTAGTATTTATTTACTAAATAACATAATCTTATTAACCTAAAACCATCAATAAATAAATGAATTACTTCTGTTAATTAATAAAACATATTCATTAGCATAAGTGAAAAAGGAATAAAATTGAGGTTAATGAACATAGTTCACTTTATTTGTGAGAGGTTGGTAAAATTGTCATAAAAGCGGCATTCCATTTACAAACAATATCAAATATTATTATTTATTTAAATTCTTCAAAATATTTAAACTCGACAAGCTACTAAACCAGCATTTATTTTCAGAAACTTGAAAAAGCTACTTGTTTACCTAAATACAAAATAATATGTACTTTCAATAAAAAGTTTTAGAAAATCTGTTAATAAAAACAATAATGAATTTAACATCATCTGATGAAAGTATTTCTAAATTTACTGTCACTAAAAATATCAAGATATTAGAAAAAAAAATAACAATACAATTTTCTATTTATCTCTAAGACAATCATGGGTTTCTTTCATTTAGTGTTTAGAATTTTCATGCCAAAATATTTTTATTTAGTTTAAATGTGCTCATATGTAAAGGAAATGTTATTGGTTAAAATTTTATTGTGTAAATATTCCATTTTCAATTAAATAAATTTCCGAATACGTTGAATATCTAAAGATTTTTTTTTCTCAATTTGTATCAAGTTTCAGATAAAAAAGAAATTATAATTTATTTACTACATTCCTTACTGAACTCCCAGATGACAATTAATGTTGTGACTTTTTTTCATTTTGTTCCAAAATACTTTTCATTATATGATGAAAATGTTCGAAATGTATTATGAAAAAAATTATTTTTATATAAGGTAATCATTTTTATATTAATTATTTCGCTACAATATATTGGCTGTGATAGTAATGTAATTATTTTGACGTACAAGTATCATAATTTTCTCACTTCTCACATTACATTTGTGATATGATTACTAGATGGAAATTTAAAAAAGCGATTTTTTTTTTCAAATTCGAAGCTTCATGCTCTTGATTCATGTTATTGATTGTCACGATTTTAACACACTTTATATTCTATTTATGCATCATTTCAATAATTAGAACAAATGCGAAAAACATTTTAAACCTTACGCGTAATGACCATGCTCTCCAGTTGAAAAGAAAGCTATAATATTCATCATGCGAACCACAAATTAGCTGTGTATGAACGTATGAAGGATTCTGTGTTTACAAATAACAAATTGCTAAAAATGTGAATAAACTGAACGATATTGACTTTCTAATTATATATTTACAAGATGAACCGAATAGTTTCCAATTACCTTATATTCAAGTAGAATGGAATATTTCATCGAAAAAACAGTATTATCTAATTATATAATGTGTTTCCATTTCATATTTTTTTACAAATTCACATAAACTAAATAAAAAATTATATAAAAATTGTTTCTTTTAATTTAACTAATCTTGTGCGTAAATTAACAAATATTGTACTTTTTCATTTTTGAAATTTTTAATTATCATAAGTTTTTAAATCAATATTTTATTAATTTACTCATTTTTCTTAAACGCGTTCTTATAAATATCAACTTAGATAAGAATGCACTAGAGAAAATAATAATAGAAGTAAACTTTAATCACCAGTTGAAAAATTGTTTTAAAATCTTTGCTATCAAATGTTAAGAAATTTTACTTTAACATACAAATGTTCTGTAAACAATGCACACCAATATTGCCTTTAAACTATATTCTTTATAGATCATAAGCACATACATAAAAATTATTTAAAATAAAGTGATTGTTTTAAATTTAAAATAACATATATTGTACGGAAATTATTAATAGAATAATTATTGTACGGAATTAGTGTTTTACTTGTATACAAAAAAATACGTCTAATGTATTACAACATTAGTGAATTTATGAAAACAAAACTAACAATTATATTGCAATTTTATTCAAGTTGAAAGTATTCAGTGAATATTTCACATTGCTTTTAAAGCAAAAAGTAATGAATTTGTATTACATATTAAATGTTTTAAAATAATTTTATAAGTATTCGTATTTCTTAATATATTTTAAGAGCACATACAAACTGCATAGATTTAAACTAACTAAAATTGATCTTAAGTCCAAAAATAGATTTTTAAGTTCATAATTTTAGTGATTCAGACTTGTGTTTAATTCTTATTGCCAAATAGTTTAAATAAAATCACAATATGTAAAAGGATGAATAAAATAATTTTTGATCAAAGATAAAGAAAAAAATTAATACATTAATAACAAGTACAATGCGACATAAAATTTAAAATTTAAGGAAACAACGTATAGATAACATAGTGTAAACCAATATAAAAAATAAAAGTATATTGCTTACATGTCTCACACTCAAAATATATAATGTTATTTAAAACAAAATGTGTTTTTTAAACTTAAAATATACTGTTATTAAAAATAATACTCCATTTTACAAAATGGTAACAAATTAACTAGTATGGTGCGTTTTCATTTCTGAAATTTTCAACTATCATAAGTTTTAAAATTAAAATTTTATTGTGATATACTTATTTCCTTAAATATAAATGTATAAGTATCAATTTAGATAAGAGAGAATGCACTAGAGAAAAAATAGCAATAGAAATTATCTTTAATTAAGTAATACGAAATTATTTCCAAATCATTGCTATCAAATGTTAAGGAAATTTATTTCAAAATAAAAATATTCAGTATAAGCAATTCAGACCAATCCTTTCTCTAAAATATATAATTTACATAAATCGTAAGCTAATTATACAAAAAAAAAAATTGTTTGATGTAAAACGATTGTTATAAAATTAGAATAAACATACATTGTATGGGAAAATACTAATTTACTCTTGCAAAATTTAAGAATTAAATTAACGAAAAATTTTACTTGTATTAAAATTTTGTACATTTACTTAGTATTAAATACAATCTTATATCTCCAAATTGTTTAAACAAGAATACAACATAGAAAACGACACACAAATGCAAGTTTAATCACCACTAGAGGAGTAATTTTGAAGTCATAATTTTGTCAAATGCTATTGATACTAATTTAAAATGCATATTTAATAAACTATGTAAACCAAACGAAAAATTAATTGTGTTTAACATACATTTTAAGCTTTATTCAAAGGAAAATTTGGAAATAAATTAAGAGTATTATTGAGTGATAATATAAAATTATTGTTATATAATGTCTGGATACTAGGGTTACCTCCTTTCAGCACTGCAAGAAACAGAACTGATGTCGTCTTACATAGCGGCACACTCATTGAGTGTGCCATCGCGACCCTGAAAGTGAACTTTCGTAATTTTGAAGCAGCAACCAAACAAAAAAATTCCCAAGTCATAGTCTGTCACACAGAAGCATCATGCATTATAAATAAAGTAATTGAATTTGAAATTTCTTTTCCATGCAAAAAATACTTAATATTATAAATTGGTAATCAATTAAGTTAACTAAATATATTTCTATTATCTTTTCCATTTGCTTTGATCAGCATTTATTTTAAAATTGCTATTTTAATTTTACATTCATTTGATTAAATGTAATCTTATCACAAAATATGTCAGATAAGGTTATAATAGAAATGATAAATGAAATTAAATGTTTATTTATTCTAGCGTCCATTGTTAATTAAATTAATAATCTAACCAATAAAAATAATTGATTACATAATTCTTAACCTAAATTCAATGTCATTGATTTGAATATAAAATTATTAATTTAAAATCAAAATATACCTCTTATTATGCAAAATTAATAATTTATCGTTATAAATTGGCAAGCAATATTAAATTAAATAAAGTTTCAGTTATCAATTTTAAAAGTTTTAATTATCATGAATTTTTAAACTAAGATTTTGCCTATTCATTCCTTTGCCTCAATAGAAACTTATCGTCGAATAATTTAGATAAGAGAGTACAACAGGGAAAATGACAAATAAAAACAAATTTTAATCGCCAATAGAGAAATAATTTTAAAGTCCTCTGCGTCAAATGCTGACAAAACTATTTTTAAAATGCAAACTCTTCGGGAAACAATGTAAACCAGCACTAAAACAATCACAATAAAACAGCAGCGAAGGCGAGGAAGAAATGTCAATAAATCGAGGGAAAACAAGAACAAAGGGAAAAAAACTTTTTGAGTACCCTGTTGTAACGATAACACATCTCCATCTAACGCAAACGATCTTGCACAAGAGCTTAAATGTTCGAAAACAATAATTTTTTCTTCTTCTTACTCAGTGTCTTTTTTAAATTAAGCTTTCTAACCATGTCATTAATCTGGGAACAATTATTAATTGTTTAAAATCCTCTTTTTTATTTTCCGGAGAAATTTTTCCTTTTTATTTCTTCCTTTATTTTTTCCCATCTCATTGGCGTATGAACCTTTTGGAAAATGGCGGAATATATTTTTCGCACAGCCATTTTTCGAACGCGACACTGAAAAATGAACTTAAGTCCTTTTAATTAGCTTTATTTTCAGAAGCGAAGCTGGGAAAATAAAAAAAAATTCTTTAAAGCCAATAGAGATAGCATTGACTTGCCCATTACTTTGCCTTCCCCCATCCCTACTTCGTAGTATTTTAACGGCTTCGCTATTGAAGAACAGAGAGAAGGATTTCGGGCATAATGGGAACAGGGTAAAATGGAGCACGAGTCATTTCGTAGCTATGGGGTGTCTTTGTAATGATAAATGGTGGAATGTGCCCGAAATTATCTTGTATTTTGTGTAGTTGATTGAGCCTTTTGTTTTGTGTCATTATAACATGCTTGCTATTTGTTGTAACGCCCCAGCCTCTGGGCTACTTCGACGGGTAATTAATGTTATTTTCATCGCGGAAATGAAAATTAATGATGTCAAACTCTCTTGAAAAGCCACTGAAGTCGCCATCCTTTGCATTCCGGTCTCCCAAAAAGGAAAAATATTTTGCCCATCGTGCTTTTCTCCTTAAATATTTTAATATAAAAGCCAAAATGTGAAAATATAAATTTTTTCCTTAACTTATATACATTTATAAATATAGGATGCAACAACAAAAAATCATAGAAAATAATTTTCAATATAACTTTACTAAAAATAAATATAACAAAATTTGAAAAATGTAAGAAGAAGAGTAGAATTTTACTAATTAATGTATTTAATTGGTTTCAGATGTTTGCATTTTGCATGGGTCTGTGCTTATTGAATTTTTCAGCAACAAGAGGCATGTCTTTTAACTAAAATGAATAAAATTCTTACAAAACATGCCACTTTTGTGAATCCAAATTTGTATGTAAGTAATTGCGGACCTTTGACTCAAAAATTGACCACGCACACACCAGCTCAGTAAGATCTAGCTAGTTAGGTGGCATTAATTTTAGATGATGCCATGTCAATAAAATGTCTCTTGTACATTTTTGGCCATGTATATACTTGTTTAATGTCATTTAAATATCCAAACCTCTTTTGTAATCCTGTGGTTAATAAAGCAATTCATCACTGACAGCTGTATATTCATCGCGGTTCATTCTTAAAGTACAGAAGTAGTTTACCACTTCCACAATATTTCTTCCCCAGACCATGACACAATTACGATACTTAATGATGTTCAACAACTTCCAAGTTGTCCATTTCACTATTTACATAACAAAGTTTATTGTTTTTAAAAGTTTTAAATCGACTTTTTTCATGGATAAAAAGCTTATTTTTTGGATCATGTAAGGTCAAGCTCTGCTTTTGCCATTTGTCAACACTGATTGGACTTTAATTCTTACTTCAAAAGCAATGTTTCCCATGAATACCTTGGATTTCGTTGAAGTTATTTTAATAGTTTTATACTAGAAATGTTGAAATGTACATTTTCGTTCACTTCTTTGGCATCGGCCATCATCATTAAGAGTTTTGAAGTAGCAGATTAAATCAGACACTGCCATCAAAAGGGCAATAAATGAACAAATGATTTCTCATTGCCGCTTACTTTCTTACAGAACTCTAAAACAGCAGATTACTTACATTATGAAATTATCCAATAAACCATATATAAAACGATACATAAAATCCTAGAAAAAAAAACTATTTTAACTATATTTTACTATAAAAAGTATATTGCTAAATATTTAATAATTAAAAGAAATGGAATACGTCAGCTAAAAAGAAAATAGTTAACTTTTATTTTAAAATGAAATAGATTTTTCCGAATTTATATGAACTGATTTTGATTTAGTCATTAAATATGAAACACATAAGCTGTTAAATTTGTTAAGTGTTAGTATATCTGTTGAATAAATGCAATGTGGAGTTAAACGATAAATAATATAAGAAGCATAATTATTGAGTTGTCTTGCAAAATATTTATTTTATTTACAATTTGAGATATTGCTAATGAATTATAATATGTCAATCAATAACATTTTAAATGGTTTCAATATTTCAAATATTTGATAATAATGGGTTGCAAAGATGGAGCTCAATTAATATCGTAGAGGTAGTAGTGGCTTTTTAATAGCAGTATGTGCCAAAAATTATCTTGTAATTCATATAATTAATTGCGCTTTTTGTTTTGTATCATCAAAATAGCTTTCTATTTGATGTAACGCCTCAGCGTCTGGACTCCTTGATGGGTAATTAATGTTGTTTACATTCTAGAAATGAAAATTAATGACATGAAGAACTACTAAAATCATTGGAGTCTGTTCAAGAAAGAAAACCGTTAGGTTCCTGGTACATTAATTTTAATATTTTAATGCAAAT
>JAPDSC010054983.1:0-16524 GCA_026290005.1 Latrodectus geometricus
TTAAAATAGAGAGAAAATATAAATTTTTAGTCTTACTCCTTTCTCTAAGAAGATTTAAAATATTATACAAAATATTATTTTTAAAATATTCTTTGAATGCTTAGAGTTTTAAATTATGCCAATATGAAATTGAGTAATCTTAAACAAATGCTTAAGCGAAAATTAATGATAAAGAATTATATATACATATATTTTTTTTAAATTTATATATATATATATATATATATATATATATTAAATCATTTTACTAAATTATGTTTCAAAAAGAAAACTTTTTTTCTCGGGTTTAGAAATTCATAATTGATGCAAATGATTTATGATTTCCTTATGATTTTTATTTCGAAACATGCATTTAGCTTCAACCGATAAGGAATGTCTTGTAATTGAACTGTAATATACTTATTATTACACTTAATATAAATAACTATAATATATTGATATTTGTAAATTTATGCATTAATATTTATCAATTCAATCAAATTATGTAATTTTATACAAATTCAAAAGAAAAAAATCATAGAAACAAAGTTTTTTTAAAACTTATTTCATAATTTCTGATAAAATAGATACATATTCATTAAAATCTAGTAAATAGTTTCACAATGTGGTCCTATTGTTGATTCAAGTATTTTATGATAAGATTTTAGTGAATATTTTTATTTCTATTTACTGTAAAATGTTTGTGTATATTCGAATTCATATGTCCATTATTAAGGTCATTTTTAGAATATTTTCGGATTATTTTTTTTGATAAATACAAAACATTGCTATTTTTTAAATCAGTAACCAATTATATATCTCCTAAATGATTTAAATACGTAAAAACACAGGATCGTTAAAATACAAATATTAGTATGCTAAGTGGTAATGCTGACTTTCTTAATTTTATAAATTTAATTTTAATTTAAAATACTTCTTATAAGAATTATATCTAGAAGTCAGAATTTTAGGAGAATAGTTTTTCAGTTTGAATTGCTATTATATCATTTTTTACAGAACACGAAACTGGTAAAATGACTATGATTTATTTGCATTGATCCAATTGTAACCAAAAATTTTCCCGAAAAAAAATATTGACTGATCATTCCAAAACCTTTTTTTATATTAATTGGCAATCCAAACAATTCATAATATTCTCTGTCAAAGTAGTACATTTTATGCCATAAGAGCTCCTGGTACTTGCTCTTAGTCTAATGTTAGATTTCTTTTATTGATCACTTTTTTGTGGTCAACAAATTTAGCTTAAAATTTAGTTTGAATAGAAATATGTAATGGTGCAATCCCCATGATGACATAGAGTATAGTTGTTGATGTTGTTATAAATTTCACAGTAATATTATTTCCCTGATCTCTTCTTAATAATCAGTGAAAGTCTCAGAGAAAAACTATTTGTTTCTTTTTCTAAAACTGATGCCTCAGATAATACTATGCATAATCATGCGTTAGATAACTGCTTAGTAAATAAAAGTTCTTTGTGGTGCTTAGTGATCCCCTGCTATTAACGGCAATCTTCAGATCTGCTTGGTATGTTGTTGAAGCTCTACCTTCTTGATATTTGATGTGATGAGACCAGGTAACTCTTTAATCAATATATACCTTTACTAACGTCATAACGGTGGGGTGCTACGCTCACATTATATCCATTAGATCTGAGAGCCCATTGTACGGTTGTAAAGAGGAGATATTTAGATTTATTGGTAGATATTGCAAAGGGTTTGGTATATATTCTCAATAAAGTTTCTGAGTTTATTTAATTCAGCTGTGAATAACACTATAGCTTCCATTGATTGCTTACTGAGGTAATGAAAATGAGATCAGTTGTAAAAACTTGGATTTTGAATATTGATTTTGGATCAACCACTTTTCCTATTGCATAACAATTCTATTGCTCTGATTTATCTGCTATAAGGTTTCAAGGAATAGGTTCACTTAAGGAGTTTTGTGAAAAAAATATTGCTGGATCTCTTTTAGCTAGTTCTGATTTGTTGTAAAAAGAATTATTCTACTAGCAAAATTCGTAAATAATGTCTTTTATGTTGTTAGGACAATTAACAATATACAGAGCTTGCTTAATGAAATCATGAGGCATATTATTGAAAGCACCTTTAGTATTTATGATGTAATTGCTTAGTGTTTCGTAGAGGCTTTATGAGTCAAATCGTGTCAAATAAATTTAGAAACTCATTTCCCATGCCTGCCTCATCTGAGGCCAAATTATGAATACTGTTGTAAATTGTTATATTCAAGTTAATGGGTAAATTTCTGATTTACTATATTTTAAAGGTTGGAAGGCAAATCACCAACTGATAGGAACTGATTTGAAGCCTCTTTTTTCTTATTGAAAGATAGAGGCCCAGTTTAAAGCATTTGGGAAAATGCTGTTAACCAGACTCTTCTGAATGAATAATGTTATGTGATAAGAGAAAGAATTATGGACCTCTTTTGAAATTATGTTGTCAATGCCATCCTGCTTTGGAACTTTCTTTTTTAGAAAGGAACTGAATTTCTCTTGTAACTTCTGTTATAAATTCTAGATAATTATTCAGTTATTTGTATGTTACATAAGTGGGAATATTTGGAGGATCAGGAAATGAGAAATAGATGAGCTGTTTTAAAATATTATTAACAATGTGATTGCGTGATCAATTTGCTGGGTATTAGGGCGGAAGAGTATAAAGGGAGGACTTAATTTTTTAAATAAAGTTTTGTACACTTTGTCATAAGGTAAAGTGACTTAAGTGTAAAGAGATCTGCAACATGCTCTCTTAGCATTTCGTAGATCTTTGAAAAGAATAAACTTCCTTTTCTTAAAGTGCAAAAGGGCTTGGTCCTTATCCTGTTTCATTTTCTGTACTTTTAGTTCTACTTCTAGTTCTAGTTCCACCTAAAATCTAGTTCCACCAGGAGGACAAAAGTGCGTGTATTTAATGTATTATATTTTCAAACAAAATAAAAAATATTAAATAGCTATTATTAAATTTTAGTGTTTTTGATAGAAATATTTTATGTAAAAAATGTATGAAAGAATATTAAAAAAGTACAATTTTTTTATTTCCGTTTTTTTTAAGGAAATTATTTTTAAACATGAAATTAAATAACATACATGTATAAATTTTGAAAATAGAAACTTATTAAATAATTTTGTAGTTTGCTTAATTTAAATTTTAAGTTGGAACAAAATATTTTCAACTTAATCAAACTGTAGACAATCGTGAATTCAGAAAATGCGTTGTAGAGCGGTTATATACAATCAAAGAGAAATCTTCTTTCATGTCTTTTTACTTGAATTGCTTCTTGAAAGAAATTTTGAAATATTTTACTTGACCAACGAATTTCTCTTTACTTTTCTATAGAAATTGGAAAGATCAGAGATGAGATTTGATGATTTTTGTATTCTTACTATTGAATTTTACCCTGAAAATTCTTTATTTGCATTTTTTCTATTGATTTCTGTAAAATTTGAGAAAAATACACAAAGGTCAAATTTTAAGATTGTAATGATAAGAAAAACATCCCTTTTCCTAAAAGAATTTGATGGATAGAAATTTTTGTTCGAAATAGAATAATTGACCAATCTTATTTATTTTTCTGAATGGTTTAGTTTTTTTTATATTGTATTACATTACCATGTAAAGTTTTGAGGGCACTGTAAGAAATTATTACAGTAGTCTTGTAAGAAGATTCAACCCTAAATGACATAATTCGTTGAAATATGTAACTTACTATATTAAAATTATTCAACCTGTGGTATTTATTGTAATATTTTTGAATAGGAGTTATTTTAATCTTTGATATGAAAAATTAAAAAAAAAATGGTATTAGTATGATTAATTTAAAATGTATGCAAATGTTTCGAAAGTAATGTTAAAACTTCAGGAAAGAAATCCAAGCATCTGAATTTATATCAAAAAATATGAATATGTATTTATAGTCACAGATGATCCATGGCTTTACATACCACATAAAACCTTAGCATACTTTTCATTCTACACACTCTATCAATGTTTTTTAGTAAATTAGTTATATTCTTTTAATTCTGGAAAGATTAATTTTTTTTAATTAATTAATATTTATTCAAATGTATGTATTTTACAAAACAGATTAAACTTTCGGAGTTTTTAAGGGTAACACACGGATTTAAAGTTTTGGTAATATTTATTTATTTTAAGGAAATATTTTGAATTTTTAACAGATTCAAGAAGAGATAACATATATTTGTAAAAGAGTAGACGTTAGCAATGGAGTTGCTCCGAAGTCAAAGTAGTTAGACTAAAAAACTGGGATAATCAGTGTTTTTAAATTAATCATTTTTAATTTTCAATTTATTAATTTGGTAAGAAAAGAGTATGAAATCAATTTTCCAAATTAAAACTCTGAAGAAAAGTAATCACTCAATAACAAAAAATAATAATTTATTCAATTAAAATTTACAAAAATTTGAAAATTACAGAAATTAAACTTAACTAATATGGTGTTTGAGTAACTCAATTAAAAGTCTTAAAAATACTTCCGGCTAGAAATTTACATTATTTTATCATAAGTTATTTGGTAATATCTAATTAATAATAAAAATAGAGAAAATAATGGATGAAAACGTGGACGAAATTTGAAATATTACTGTTTGTAATGAGTCAGTCTGATTTATTGTAAAAGAAAAGCTTTTTCTAGAAGTAGAAGTCCAATTCGTAATAGATGCACTAAAGCATCTAAAATATTTTCAAGATTATTTGATTATAAACCTGAAGCTGACAACTTAAAATTTATTTGGTTTTTGTTTCTGATCTTCCAACTGGCCTGACGGAGTCCGACCAGATCAATGAAACCGTTGTCATTACTGTAGTCCAATACTAAGAAGTGGGCAATTATGGATATCTTCCTAGTCCAATCCAAAGCATTATTAGATGTGATGAGGTGAAGCCTACTCTTGCCTGCCTTTAGGGCTAAGAGGAAACTTTCTACTCCCAGAATATAAAATTTGTTTTAAACCGTACAAATTTAGAATAAATTGCAACTGTTTCAAATCAAAAATGGGTTGTTTTGATCTTTTTTTTTTTCGTTAAAATTGAACATTGCATAGATTTATAACATAAATTTTGTTATACAAACACATAATTACTTGTAATATTTTTGTTTGTTGATGTCTTTTTATTTAACATTTTATTAGTTAATTTAGTTTTAATTACTTTATTTTCTTGCAAACTGCTAGTGATATTTTATTTATTAATAAATTTAAAGTAGAAAATATTTCTGTTGAATAGCATACATTTACTTAATTTCAATGTTGAATTAAGATAATTATTTTATTTCTAATAAATATAAAAGTGTGAAAAGGGAACAGCACTAACATTATCTATTGTGGCATAATATATAAAGAAATAAATATGAGAATAATTGTGTTAAGGAATATCAATCTGTGTCTATACTCATTTATTTTATTAGGGAAAAGCAATCTAAAAATCTTCATCATAAAATGAGTGAATTATGCTTCTTGTAGCTTTCAATATGAATCAACTGTCAATTTAAACCAATTACGATTATCTAATAGTTAATAAATTGATTAAATGTAAGGATAATGACACAGTTAAAATTTTTTCGTCTTTTTATGATATTATTTCTCATAACTTTATGATATATATTATTTCTACAGACTTTTAGCTTATAAAAGAGTACCAATGTAGATTCAGAAGCGATCTCATAGTGCTTTTTTTATCAAAATAACATAGTGAATGTAATATATATACACTAAAACAATAAAAAGATATTATGAATCTTATAAAATTATGGGGAAAGCATTTTTTTTACGTAATATAGAGAAAGATAGACATAAATCCAAATATTTCTCATTTTCAAACTTCGTAATTGGGAAATTTTGAGTTTGACGTCAAAGATGGCACTTTAGCAGCAGCGAATGAGAATTGAATTTCAAATTAATGAAAAAGAAAGCCTAAAAGAATGATGGATATTCAGTAAGTTTAATATTTCGATCAATGCGATATCGGAGTGAATTCATTTAATGAGATCAGAAGCTTGGGCAGTTATTAGTTGGTTTGAAGGGAAAAGAGAAGACACAATCCTAAATAGCAAAATATGCTGAAAAGTACGATTTTCATGTTTTTTGGAGACTGCAATTGGACAAGATCGTAGAGTACAACAATGCCAAATGAATACCTTTAATTAATGATAATAGCTCAAAGACAACCTAAATATGAATGGCACTCTTCTTCAACATCTTCGCTCGCCTTTGAAGTACCAAAAACTGTCCTATTTCGGCTCAAACTGTCCGATAGTAAGAATACAGCACAAAGCAGCATATAACACGATAGTAAGAGTGTGGTTACATTCTTACTATCGTGCTGAATGCTCACTGACCAATTGGATTGATGTTTATGTGATACCAATGGTGTGTATTACATTAACATCAATCCACCGTTATAGCTTCAAGGAGTAGGTGATAGAGCATGTGAGCTGAAGAAGAAATGAATAGCACAATATTCTTTCTCTGACGAGACTTATTTTTCTTTCCATCCTGATAATAGGCGTATTTCATACGGATGGAACGTGGCACTAGAAACAATCCCGCTTTTGTTCACTAAAATGTCAAATTTAGTGGATGGTCTATGCTGGCATCTTCATTGATCAGCACACCAATCTCCATATCATTCGCAAGTAATCATGAAGTAATTGAAAACGAAAACTGCAGGCCACATCGTGCCTATAAAGTGAAAGATTTCCTTTTTCCAGGAAGAGATCACACGAATGCAGCGGTTAGTCGGTTTTCCAGAGGTGAACCAAATAAAGCATGTTTGGGATATTCCAGACTGATTGACTGATTAACCATGCAGGGAGACTCCGGACTGTACCATGTACTTACGGGTGATGTCTTTCCCACACCTACAGCCTCCTAGACCTATAAGAGGTCCTTGGGGGCACCTGCATCTCGGCAATATTTAATAAAGAAATAGAAGGTAACAAATTGGAGGTGGATCACCCCAGTTCAAATAAAGGGGCTTTAAGTTATAATAGGTTACATACACAAAACACTGGAAGAGTATGAGGAAAAAGAAAAAAAATTACAAATGAGGTAAAAAAGAAAATCCATATATACAGAATATACACAAGTGAGCTGTAGGCTGGAAGATGAGGAACAGAAGCAAGTTCTTTTGGGGTGTCCCTGCATGTTATTGTTATTTTTATTGTTTCATTAAAATGACTTATGCTGCTATTATTCATTTCCCGAATAATTGGTTTGGTAACCTGCATCATCAGCATCAGTAGAGGGAGTTAGTCTCACGTCTCAGCAGAGCTTAAATCTTCTTCCAGTCATATGGAAAATGAGCGTGGTAAGTAGCTGTCTGAGATGGCAATCTCTGAGGCAAAACTTAAAAAAAAAACTCATTTCAGTGTTGTTTCGTTGAGCGTGTTTCTTGAGGTGTTAGGAGATGTTTTCAGAGCACTTTAAAATACAATAGAGTTGGTCACCTTGGGTTTCACAGATGCAAAAGGAGGAAGTTGCTCTCAGATTTTTGATGAAGTACTGCAGGAATGGGTCATGAAATGTGAGGAGTTGATTCAGGTAAGGATTACAATATACGCTTTGATTGGTGACTCTTGGGATTAAGGGTATTCCAGGTAGAAGAGTTTTTGGACGCCGACCATTCTCATAAATTCTTCAAGAAATGGAAAGAGCTCTTTTAGATTAGTGGGACAGAATACATGAGCCCCTCGTCAATAGTCTTATTAACTCAATGAATCAAAGGATTTCATTGTTTGCTGACCATCCCGGGAAAACCATAATCCCATATACAAAAGATTTTCTTTATAATAATACCTTTTTATTTGTTTTTCTAATATGTACAAATGATATTTTCTTGCTTTTCGTACACAAATGATCAATAAAATGTAACTTTCATTGACAAAAAATATCAATTTCATCTCATATGCCTAATATGTCTATCACTAATGTATCACTCAACTAAACAGTTTTCCAGGCACAAGATTAACCTTTTATTGTGTTTTGAGTATTGTATATGTAATCTTAAGTGTACATAATGTTGTTTATTTTTAATGTTTAAAATAGTGTTTTACTTATATACATAATAAGTGCTTCTCAAATTTCAGTCCTCTAGAAAACCAAAAGACACCATAGACAAGCCTTTTTAAGAAATTTTTAATTTGCAATGACTTGATGTCAATCCTACTGGTTCTGCAAGATGTAACAAGTTGCGAAAACTTATTGTAGAAGTCCAGACTTCTATTCATATGAATAATATTAAAAATATTTTCTTCCATTTCTCACATGTTAAGGAACATAGTGGTGTATATGGCAATCAAAGAACAGATTCCTTTGACAAATCTTCTCTATCATCTACAAATAAATTCAATACCAGTATTCTTAAGTTTTTTAAAAAAAATAATTGCTTAAAAGAACATCATCAAGGAATGGAACCCAGGTTTTGGTTCCTCTCCAATGGTAAGTGAACTAAATCTTTTTTCCATTCAGTTTTCAGCAAAATTACGAACCACTGGTTATATAATGACTTTAAAACTACTTAATTCTTCACTGGGCAACTAATTCTATAGCTACCTCCATCGTTTCCAAAATCAAAAACAGCATCGCAACTCTGGGATTGACAACACTTCTCACATTCTTCTTGAATGCCTATTTTCTTAAACAAGAAAAGAATGAACTTCGTAAAGACTTGAATAACAGAGGGCCCCCAATTTTGTCATCGAGTGAAGAAAGAGATTTTCGTATTTTTTTAAAAAAATTATATATTCTGTAATTTAACTCCTCCTTTTTTCTTTTATATCTTGATTTTTCCTCTCACTTTATTTTTTGTTTTTTTTTCATTTCATGATTTATTTCTAAGTTGTTATGTTGTACATTTGCTATACTTTTGGCCCCTGCATGATGTTCTTTGGTGCACAGGGAGATATTTTTGTTCTTTCAAATAAAAAGAAAATTGCATTAAATGTAAGAGTTATTTCTTATAGTATAAATATAAATGTTTGCACTAAATTATGTTAGAAAGTATAAGACTCTTGTGTTGTATATAATAATAGGGTATTTATTTTATAAATGGTAAATGTTTCAATAATAAAAAATCTAAGTTTTACATTGCATAAATATATAATAAATCTTAAGTATCGTAAAATAAAATATTTTTAAACACAAATACAGTTATATATAGTTTTACTAATGCGGCACTATTGTAGAATAGACAGTTTTTTTGGAGGACTATTTTTCCATTATTTAAAAGTATTTTCTTAAATACATGCATTTCATAAATGAAAAAGCTATATTTGACAAGAAATGAATTTTGGTCGGCAAATTTATGTGTGTACTAGCAGAATAATTTGAAAGTAAAAATTTTTTAGACGAAATCAATTAGTTTATGATTAAAATAGTTCCAGAATCTTCTTATGAAGTTTTTATTACTATATAATACAATAGTGAAACAGATATCTATTGTGATTCAGCTTCTCTCTGTTATTCCTTCAACATATGTTTTAATAGCAGTCATGTAAGCTGTTGGTATAAGAGAAAAATAGGAATACCAAGAAAATAAAAATATACCCCTCGCAGAAAAATGAAACTCATAATTCTTTCTTTGACTACAGGTGTTTGACATTTATGAAACAAAATATTTTCAGTGTTCTTTGAAGAAAAATATTAGAAATTATGATTCCTAATAAAAAGAGTTCATTTTGTTTTCATATATGTTTTTATCTGTTTTTTATCTTATGGCAAAGGAGTATAAATATTTTTAAAAATTATTTATATCTTTTAATATACAGGTAAAAATATTTTAATTAAAAATTTAACAATGTAAGAATATAATAATTTTCTGTAAATATAAATTAATATTAGTGAAAATAAAAATTTATAATTTTGTAATATTAACATACCAAAATATAATATATTCATATGTAAAATATAAAGTATAAATTTACTGTATGAATGATTATGAATTATAAAAAAATATTGGCATTTTAATTTCCAAATAGAAAAACGTTTCCGAAAATGCAGTAAAAAATAGGAAATATTTAAAAAATTAATATCACATAATTATTCATTATATTATATAACATAATTATTGTTATATATCTAGGGTAAGATTATTAATATATGATATGAACTGAATTAAATTTATCAGGCTTGAAATATTTACTTGTTTCTTATTTTAATTAGGGAACGGAATTATCTTTCATTTGGTAAAAGGTTTAGGCTTTATTTCAAAATTTACGAAAACTATCAACGCTTTTGCTTTTTATAATTTTGTCACTAGATTTATATAGTTACGTTATTTATTTCTATATCATTACTGAAAATTATAAATTATTTTTTATTAAATGCAATTCTAATACTAATTTTATTATTATAGTTATTGGGAAGAAAGTTTTAAGCACTTCATATTATAAATAATAATAGCTACATGTATCAATAGCTACGTAAATTATTCAAAAATATTTGATTTGATTTTCAGGTTTATTTGCAATCAACAAATAAGGAGTAACTTATAATTCAAGAAAATTTAATCAAAATTTTTTTTATTTTCAAACGTTGGGTTCACTTAGGATCAAATGAATTATTTTAATATCAGAATATAATGTAAATCCCTTTTATCCAGTTATGTTATTTAGTTATAAGAAAAGTATATTTAATGTTCAAATTTTTCTTGAAATTGGTATCCGGAGATAATATTTACAGAGCATATTTACATATTTTGACTGAATTTCCTCTGAATGTATAATTTTGCTGAGAAGATTTAAATTCAGGAAATTACCAACAACAAGTTTCCCACTAGTAATTGAACTATCAATTCTTTTTAATTCGCTTTGGTAATTAAATGAAATTATTTTTTTATTTAATGTAAAAAATGGGTGCAAAAATGCTTATGTTGATTGTGGGTTATATTGTAATTAAGAAACATATTTTTATTTTAAATTTAACAATGATTTATGTATGAAGTGAGTTTAGAATGTCCAAAGATAAAGTAAATATATTGCAAAGAGGAAAACAAATACCAATAATGCCACTAAATATTATTTAAAAAATGTAATATTTGTATAATACTTATATCCATTATTGCATATACATATTGTGTTATACATTTCAGCTAATAATACAATTAATCATTATAGATGCCAAAATATAAAATAAATAACAATAAAAATAAAATAATTAATGAAAGGCATTAGTTACTACATAGAATAAAATGATTAATTTATAAGTTTATATTTCTAGTATTATATTAAAATATGTACCTATAGCTTGCAACAATAGTCAGTTATATCACACGAATTGTAAAATAAAAGTATATGCTGTGGATATAATTGTAAACAACGTTTTTTAATCTAAAAATGAAAACACAATTTATAATTCTTTTATAAGTCTTTAGAAGAATGTGAAACTTTCATGAGAGTGGTACTCTAAACCTATGACCAAATTTCTACAAGGAAGGCGTGGTATAGTTTCATTTGCAAAGGTTTCATTCTTGAAAGTAATGAATTTCATACCCAAACCAGCTGAAGATCCAACGCATTTATTAATGGTGGTTGGGGCACGTAAAGCAGGTCACAGTTGCAAAGTTCTCCTATTAAAACGATACCTGTGAGGGTGGCTGGTCAAGTGTGAGAGACTTCTGGTTAGTTTAAGCTTCTAAATTACGAAGATCCATTTCTCAGCTCCATTAAGGGTTCATCAGACTCCATAAATAGCGTATGCGTTTGTCAGACTCAGTAAACAGAATAAGTGACCCAAGCAAATGAAACTAAATGCGTTTTTGGCTTCAGAACATTTGGCTCAAAATGCTGTTGAGGAGCGATTCTAAGCTCGTAACAATAATCTGAACAAAAAAAGAAACATTTGACGAAAATTAAATTGATATAACGTGCATCCTTTTTTTATATATTTGAATAAGTTTATTGAGTATCTACCGACAACAATATGATATTGGTAAACAGTTTTCATTTCCTTTTCCTTTTTTTTTTTACACAGAAGTTGATGACAACATTTTAGAAAATCATATATGAATAAAAATGTACTTTTGTATTAGTTTTCTACGTTATTAAAGTTATCAGTCAATACTTTCATTAAAGTTATGTTTTTGATTATAAGTATTATATTTTTTATTGTAAATATTTATGGATATTTTTTAAATCATGAAAAGAATAATATGAATAAATGCATATTTGGAAAACAGTTTTAAAAATAAGCGAAATTAAAAATTCACTTTAAATTATTCTGGTACACTGCTAATCATGTAGTAGACGCATTTTTTATATTTATTGAATTCAGAATCCCGAACAAAAGATTCTGAATTTCGAAATTTTTATTGAAAAGTTAAGCTTACATGCACAGTGAATAAAAGAATGATGTTTTCTTTTCACCAATCGAGTCATTAGATCAGAATTTTCTTTAAAGACTTTAATATGATACTCTGAAAATTACTTAAAATTATTTCTTGGTGAAATTCCTTTTGGGACTCATTTTACACAATTTGTTAGATACATAGATAGTTTATTGAAGATAATGTCCATTCATATTAAATATTCAATACTTCAAGCTCTTAAATGTATGTTTTCGGAAGATTTTGTTTTTGGAAGTTTTTGGATTTTATTTCTTCAATCAGAAAATGATATGATTTTTGAAATTCTATTAAAAAGAATATGAATTTCCATTTAATACTGTAATTAATTACTGTTCCCAGGTTCTCAAAATCATATGAAAGGATGTTCTTAAAAGCACAAATATATGGCTATATAAAAACTTAGGATAACTAAGCGTTATGAGATAACAGTACAAAAAAATTTATAAATATAATTTCAACTACATTTCAGCAATATAGTAAAATTCTTTTTTATTATTTCCTTCTTCATAAATCAGTAAATTTGTATTTGTTAAATATATCATCTAAAGTAATTTAAAGGTTAAAATAAAAATAATACCTTCAACAAAGAGATTCTCACATAATTCGTGCGGTACACTACTAAAATATGAAAGAAATTAACAGTTTAATTAAAAATTTATTTTTTGGTATTTATTGTTCCATGATACCAGATTTATTTGTTACTTTTATAAGAGTTAATTTAGGGTTGAATTTTGGAAAATAAGTGTATTTCTTCATTTGCTTTTGAACAAATAAATGAATCAATGTAAAACTCAATACATGAATGAAATTTCATTTCCTTATGAAAATTTATGTAAATTTTCATTTATTTTGAAAACAATGTCTTCAGACAAATATATGTTAAGTCCCTCCAACATTTTATAAGTAAAAATAATAGCTTAAGAAAGTATAAATGTCTCTAAAATGAATTACTCCTTTCTTCTGATAACCCTGTGGTATTGACTACCACAGGGTTATCAGAAGAAAAAACACTTATCTCAACATAGTAAACAAGCTTACGGCTAATTACCATAAACTGTTATTGTTTTTGATATTCACTAAGTATAAAAAACTTCCGGAAATACTTTTCACACATAGTTTTTTTTATTCCTTTGTCGTAAAAAAAGCCAGAAAATTCTCAAGCAGCTACTTTAAAAGCTGTACAATGAGCAGAAAATGGCAACTCAAGTCCTTATTCCGTTATTTAACAGCAGTTTGGATAGAGTTCATCTTGATTTATTCCGAAGAACATTATTCTATCATTTGGCCGGGTGATTCATTCTGTCGTCACGATTGCTTTTAAGAAAATGATGCAGGTATGTTAAGTGTGTTTGAGCATTTGTTTATGCAGAAGTAATAAAAATGTTCTGAATAAAATAAGCTTATTTAGTGCTGTTTAATATTAAGTTTGCCACTGTTTTAACAAAAATGGTCCCAATTTCAAAGATACTATATATAAATATCGAATCATATATCATTTCTTCTGGAAGGTTTTATTTCTAAAGTCATAATTTGAATTAGAATATAGTATTCCATGTATTTGTATCTTCTTAATTAAACCTGTTAATATTAAACGGAGATAATTGCATTACTATTTCGTATATTATTTTGACAAGATAGTTGCCTAATGGTATGTTGATAACTATCATTATGTATTGCATATCATACATGGTGACATTCGAATTTCCTCTTGATAAAATATTACTGTTATTCAAAATTCAATATAATCAAAATCATTTTGATAATATCAAATTTTATTTTCATGATTTAAATTTAGTTTTGCAAAATGAATCAAATACCTAAAATGAAGGAATGATAAATATCCAAAACTTAAACACGAAAAGGTAAGCATAAGAAAGCCCTTCTTTAAAGATGATAAATCTATTTTGCAAGTTATTTTTTTTATTCACCACGAATGAACTTTTTCTAAAATTTATAGATTGATGATTGATCAACTAGACTAAAACAGAACCACCATGAGTAATTAGTAATCTTATGCATTTATAAACAATGATGTTTTCATTATGATTCATGCTATTAAAAACGATATTTTTGTCCGAAAAATATAGGATCATTTGATATTTGTAATTTTATCGATTTTCTTACATCTTATAGCAAAGGAAACAGCATAGTTTTTACGATAATAGGCTGAAATACTTGCTTTATTTTTATGTTTTTTGAATAAATGCAATCAATAAAAGTAAGAATTTTATTGTATATAACAATTGGTAAAATTTTCATTGTTTTTTGTTCAAAATATAAATTTTATCTGCATGCTATTTACTAAGATAAGATAGGCATTTCAAAAAGTTAATGCATTAGGCCTTAAATTACATTTAAAGACAATTCTAAAGTTATCAAATGAATCTAGCATGCTAAAATGTTAATTTTTCTAATACTTTTTAAATTGTTAATGTTTCTTAAAGTGTTATAATTTGAATATTATTAAGTTTTAACCTGAGTATTTATAACATGCGTTCATAGCTAAGTTTAAAGATTAAATCTACACTGAATATTTTAAAAAGTTTAAATTAGTATTCACTTACATAAAAGATAAAATAAATTAAAATCCAATTTTTCAAATATAACGTCCTTATTATTAAATAATTATAAATTTTGTATGTGAATTTTTAATACATTGCAAAACATTGAATAAAATTTTTGGATAAGATAAGATCATTATAAAAATTTAACTAGGCCAGTAAATACTGATCATTTATTTTAAATCTTTTTCTTGGACAGTATTCTTATGAAAACTAGCAAATGTAAAATTTCTCTTTATTTAAATAAATTTTTTTTTGTTGAGTGTCAGGCAGGGTGGCAGTATGGGTGCGCTGCTCCACTCTTTCAACTGAACCGCAATTGGGTGTGGAGTCCGAGTTCCTCAGTACACACACATGCCATGGGAACCCGTTTATAGGGTAGGCAACCATTCACAACCCATTCATACAAGGAAAGGACAAAGACAGGAGAGAGAGAAAGAGAAAGTACATCCATGACTGGGATTCGAACCCAGACCTCCCTATCCGCAGTCAGGAATGCTGACCACTAGACAAAGTTGGCGGCAATTAAATAAATGAAAAATATGAAATAGAACCACGTTTATCACAAAAAGACTGAATTCAATGTTACTTTATAATAACTTGTAAAAGCCTAGTACTTTTAAGAGACATAAATGCTAATAAAATATTTATGGATAAAACCCATAAATTGATGATTGTCTCTGTACTAAAATCTTTTTAAGAAAGAACTTATTATTATTGATGACTTGTGCCCCAGGGAAAAAAAGGTAGATATTCGGGTAACTATCAATGTTTTGTTCAACACATTTCGTAAGCAATCATACATGATGTAGCGGTAATCTGAAGAAAAAAAGTGTGTCTATGAGAAATAAATGCTGATCATCAATGGAAAAATGAAACCAATAATTCTTCCTCTAGCAATAAGGTTAATACTTTTTTGCATCAAATTTCTTCTCACTGATACCTGTAGAAGAACAGCATTAATTACATCTATTATAACCCATAAAAATGGGCTTATTTACTTTTTTATGCTGGAAATTGAAGGTTATTGTTTTTTCTACTTTTTAATTTTTTTTCGTAAAATATTCTAATCCATTTCTCTTGGATATGAAAGAAAAAAACCTTAATAGAGTTGATTTCCTTTTTAAATATGGCTAGTAATATTTCATAGACAAGTATTAAAATAATTTTAAAAATTGGGCTTATTAAAATTTTTTAATGATATAAAAATATAACAAATCTGCAATCAAAAATAAAGAATTAAGTTGTACTCTAACAGCAATCTTATAATCATTATATTCATCTCTCTTATTAGATATGTATGTTCTATTAGATATGTTTCCATATGTTCTAAGATATGCTTTTATTTAGAACATATGGAAAGTATTAAAATAGCATTAATTTTGAAATAAATATTTATGTTTTATGATATGTTGATTTTATGGAATATAATTATATACATATGAATTTACTGCTTTGAATAATTCATTTTTAATTCCATTAGTACCTAAAGTTCAAAGTTTTCTTAACAATACTTGAATCCTCTGAATATGTTGAAAAATGCAATAACATTAATAGTGATAATAATATAATTTTATTTAATTCCTAGT
>JAPDSC010054983.1:16624-32735 GCA_026290005.1 Latrodectus geometricus
ATAAATATATAATATTCCTTAATTAACCAATTTTTCCAAAATAATAAATCCAAAATAAAATTCAATTCATTAATTTTATTTGATAATATCCTATAGATGGTAGCAATTATACTGATAAATATTATTTTTCAAGGTCAGATGTATGAAGTCAATTGCAAAAATCTAAATAAATTAAAAAATCTCAGAATTATATCTTAGTAAGATCTAATTTCTAATTATTTTAAAGAAATGGCTGTTAAATGCATTTATATAAATATGACAAAATTATAACTTAATTAATGTTAGCCTTTGTTTTAAAATGCATGCTCTGGTTTTAAACTGCAGAAATATAAAGCGTTTTATGCTTATTTTTTTTCTCAAATAGAAAGGAAAACGTTTGATCTTACAAGTGGTGAGATTATCCTTTTATAAGGGAATTCTTTAAAGTAATTTTTAGAAAAAAAAAAACATGTAAAAGACATGTTAAGAAAATCGCCATAGAGAACTGCAAATAAATAAAATTAATATTATTTTTAATAAATTTAAATACATTAAATTAGCATAAGAGAGACATAAGAATTTTTATATTGTTTTGAAAAATATTTGTTTTTTAGCAAAATTTATTTCACAGTTAAATTTTATGTAGCATATAATATAATTTTTATACTAGCTAAGTTTTCATAAAGTTATAATCAATCAGCAAAATGATTTGAGGTGATTGTTTTGAATATAATTAAATTTAAATATATACCGATTAAATGATGAAAATTATTAGAAATATATATATAGACATTATTAATTAGATCCTTTAAATAAAGTTTAAAAAAACAAAAGAAAAATATGCAACATTAAAAGTGGGAAAATGATTAACGTTGCAAAATAATTCTATTATTAAAAGATATTTTGATAGATTATTACGAAAAATATTGCTAACGTAAGATATTAATTAATTGTTTAAATTAAATTGAAGAAATAAAATATTTGAAAATCAGAAGATCAAAAGAAAAGTAGTGTTTAATTAATGGAAGTATGAAAAGAATATTTTATTTACATTATAAATTCACAGGTTCCAGATTAATTTTAAAACTACTGTAGCAATTAGTTATTTAAATTTACATTAACTTAGATGATTCTGATATTGATCTCCAATTCTAATTTTATACGAAACAAGTATATGAGTGTATAATATCTTATATGATCGTATAATATTTTTCATACGTTTGGTATGTCAGTTAATATTTATGACTAATGAAATTAATACGAATAACTTAATTAGAAATGTGTCCTCAAGTTAACTTGCTTTCCGAAATTTGATACATTCAAATTGTGAAACATAAGTACTGATTTTTGTAATTCGAAAAATATTCATTTTTCAAATTTCAAAATTGTATGCTAAATTTTATAAATACATTCCAGATATCAAAATTTATAGCGTTATTAATGATAATTTAATTATAACGAATTTAATAAATTTTCATAAATTTAGAAATAATATTACTGTTACTTATTTAATTATTTTGTTTTTAGGGACTTCTATTACGCTAAAATAAATTTGTAACAAAATGTGTCACTATTATTTTAAATATAAAATAAATTGAAATAAAATAATTTAAATGTATAATTTAACTTGTTTATTATAGCATATTTTAAAAACAGCTAATATTTTACATATAATCTTTATATGTAATTACTTTTACACCTTACATTAGTTTTTCGCTTAATCCTAAATCTGATAGTAATGAATATTCAGAGTTAATGTAATAATCTTGACTGTGTTCACCGTAATATTTTCTGATTCTTAAGTTCAACATAGAATAAGAAGAGTTGAGCATAATTTAATTATACTAATTTTGCAATTTGACTATTTTAATGATTATTTTAATAAACTCGAAAAGTTTGGGAGGAAAATATATTATTCGTCTGGATTGCAAATAAGTTCAAATTTAACAATTCAATTCATTTTAATCGAATAAAATTCTATTATATTTATTCATTTTAATTTTATTAGTTTAAGATGTTAGACTCTATTATGATTTGTTAAACTATTATGGTTAGATATTAGATATATTCTTTGTCCCAAAATATCAAGTTTATGATATTCTATAAAAGAATGAAAATCAAGAGTGTACAATATTTATGAAAGATATGTTTTTATCATCATAAATTATTTCCATATATTTAAATGAAGCATATACCATAAATTCTTTAAAAATCAAGAATAAATTTTTTTTAAGTGAAACAAATTAGTACATTTTATTCATACGTCGTTAATAATCCCATTATGAAATTATTAAAAGATAGTTTTATCATATGCACGTGAATCAACTTCTCTGTATATGTTTGAAACAAAATAGTTATTCTTTACAAAGGGTATTATAAAAATATCAAATTTCGAATTGTCTTATCGGAAAAATATAATACATATAATTAATAACTGTAATATATAATCATGAATTGAAAAGGGTTCTCCAAACAAATATTAAACTTTCCTGCTTCAAAGACATGTCAAAATGTCTGTTATTTTACTTAATATAATTAAAAAGAAAATACAACACAAAGAAAGAAGGTTTTAAGGAATTCATTAATTTCCCAAAAGAATAATTCATTATTAATCTTTTCAGATGGAGACTGCTCATTAATATAACTCTTATGCATCTGTCTTAAGCGCTGTTGTAAACAGTGTTTTCTTTATACCTTCGTATTTTCTCATTTTAAAAGGTGCGACATCTTAAAGAGATACATCATTCTACAAATGCTTTATGTACTTTGAAATTAAATATTCTATTAATCATTGGCGTGAAAGAGAAATAATTGTGCACAAGGAAATTAGCGGCTATTGTTTTCTCTGTTGAAATAACAAAAATTTGTAGAAAATGACGAAATAAGGAGAAACATAAATTTTTCTTCATCAAAACTTACGAATAACTTCTGAGTGTGTTGTTTTATTATCGATGGAAAAATAAAAATCTTTGTATAAAGTATGTTGCATTTTAAATAAATTGTTTTAAGCATCTCTATTTGTTAAGTGTATATTTTCTTGAAAACTGTTTTTTCTCCTCATACTTGATACTATTTAAAAAATTGTAGTGTAAAGACATCAACTAATTATTTGACACAATTTTTAAATTATTTTTATTAACTGTATATTTTTGCTTGTAAAGGTTACTGAAAGTTTAATTTTTCTGATGAATCTTTATTAATTATACTGATAAAATTACATTTCATTAAAGGTAATATTTTCCACTAAAATGTAAATGAAAAAAAACCCATTAAATAATGCTGCTACTTCTGATATTATTCTCTAGTTTACAGTGATATTTTTTTATATGATCCTTGTTTTCTTAAAGTCTTTATATTTGTATTCATTTGTCAGAAAATGATTAATATTTGTTATTAAAATATGAATAAAATTGTTAATATATTGAGCGTTGAAGTAAGAAACCACATATTTATATAGCTTTTATTAGTTTATTGAACTATATAATAATCTAAATTAATCTATTGATTAAAATTAGATGTTAACTTTCAAAATTTTAAGTGCAAAATTTTTTAAAATCCTTAATTAAATACAATGAATGAAATATTTTAAAATGAATAAGAAATTGTTTTTAAAATTCAAACTACACAATTAAGTTTCATGACACTAGAATAATATGTATGTTACACTTATAAAAGTATAGCTACAGCTTAAAGATAATAGTCACATACCTTTTAAATATAATAATAAATACATAATACTGAAAATAAATGCCAAAATATAAAATAAAAATAACCTAAATAATTTTGCTAAACTTGTGCATGTGCACGTCAATAATAATTTATATTTAATAAATAATAAAGGCAGAAAAAATAAGTAATATTATAAATATATGTTATAATACTTCTTGCTCTATTTTCGAATTTTTTTTTTTTTATGAAACTATAAAAAATTCCATCGACTATTTTTATGTTTTATTATAACTAATAAGAAATTCAGTGAAAATAATGCAACAAACCTAAATTTATTTACTTTTATGTTGGGAAATATTTTGGTTGATGATCGAATTCCCTTTTCAATTTCTTTTCATAATATCAATATTCAGATCATGGTAATTATTTGATTACATTTATGATTCATATTTCTGTAATAATCTCATGGAACTAAGAACAAACTCTACTAAGATTTCAAGTTTTTAAACATAATTTTTTTTAATTTCAATATTTTAATTAAATTTCCATAGGATATTACTTCCTTTCTAACTATTCATGACTTTTCTTCAGGCCTTCTCCTTCTAAAAATATAAAATGAAATACACAATACATTAAATATAATTCTAAAATTTTACTTAATGTATTGTGAATAAAAATATTTGATATATCTAACAATATAAATGCTTTATAATTTTATTTAATATATCGTGAATCAAAATATCTAACAGCATAACACGCGTTTTATAATTTTATTTAACGTATCGTCAATTAAAATATCTCATTTGTTGTGCAATTTATAATTTCCATTAATTTTTTAAAGCCTAATGAATTATTATTATTTTTTTTAACTGAAATTTTGAAGTAAAACTTGTACATTTGGTAACTTGCTTTTGAGATAACTTGTCATACTAAATCTCTGAAAGAGTTGATTTAGTGTATTTTTATTCTGTATGAAATCATTGGAGTAGAGTGAGCGGGGAAATCAGTGCAAAATATTTTAGTTCATTCACACATGATTTATATCCAATATAAATTTCAAGGCATATTACTTAAAATGTGAGAAAAAATATTTTCTATAATAATAATCAAAATGTCATGTGATACTATCATACGATTCTTAACTAAATATTCTTTTACAATATTAAAAGTTTTAAGTTTTTCTATTCTTAAAAATTGAAATGTGAATAAATGTCAGTTATATATATATATACATCATCAATACATAGATCAAGGAATTGCTTATTAATTTATATAGATGTTTTATTTCATGTGATTCTAACCTTTTGTTGATAGGATAAGAAGTTAACTGAATTTATCTACATGTGAGTAAATCTTTCTGATCCAATATCTGAGTAAAAAATAAATTTTAAGTATATATATAAAAGTAACCAAATTTAAAAAAAGGAAAGTGGAATTTATGGCTCTTAAAGTGCATTTAAAAGGATTTGAATGCCAAATATTAATCTGTCAATGAAATAAATATATAAGTTTAGAATTTAAAATAAAAAATATTGAAACTTGTAAAATTAAAGGATAATTGATTTTACATAAATACCTATTAATATTAAGAAAATATCTTTCAATTTTTCAAAAGCTATGACTGTTATCTTTCAAAACTTTTATTAAATTATTTGATAAATTTCCATGATAAGTATTTGCGAAATTAATATTAGCATGATAGGAAATAATTTACATATTGTACAGATACCTATTTCATTTTAGGCTTACATATAATTATAACATAAAATATATACTTCAGTAATTTACAAAAGAAAAATGATATTTTAGAAGCTCATTTAGATTTCACTACACGTAAAGCAAAGTATATTAACATTTATCGAAGATAATTTCTTTTATTTTAATATACAATTATGCAGAAATCATGGGTTGTTTAAATTGAATTATGGTGCATAATGCCGGCCGATGACTATTGGTTAGCATTTCTGACTCTCAGGTTGTTGATCCCGGGTTTGAATCTCAGTTGGGCCATGGTTATTCCTTTCTCTCTTTTAATTTCCTTGTATTTTCTTTTGAAATGATGAATGAATGTGGATAATCCTGTAAATGTGTTTGTGGTGGTGTGACGTGGGTAATGCTGTTTGCCTCCATGAATATTGGTTCACAGATACCCTCCGAGTAACGATAAATGAGTGGTAGTTTCCGGCCTTGTTGTGATGAAGGAATAGTCACCCATTGCCCACCGTTAAAAAAAATTCTTGTATAGTTTTATTTGAAACTATTAAAGAAAACAAGGATTGCTATTTAGAAAGAAAGTTTGAAAAGTCTTAGTTTAATGTATAAAACAATACTTTTTGATCAATACACTTTGTAAATACCATCATATGTTGTTGCTTATATTCCAGGTTCCAAGAATTCAGAGAAGATGATAGTTGAGTCTAGAGAAGCCTAACACAAGAAATTTATTGGCAATAAAACACTTTTAACACACAGAAAGGTTCAAGGAATTTGCAGTAAATTCGACAGAAGCCTATAAATTATCACTCTCAGTTTAAGTCCTAAAAGTATTATTTCTTCTTCTAAGCAAATTTGTTTGTTTAGAAGAGGCAAGAAAATTTGACGAGCTCAGTCGAAAAATTATTCTCATACGTGTGGCTAAACTCACACCTAATATTCTTCTTATATATTAGAATTTATGACATATGATGATTTACATATCAAGTGATTCTGACTTAATTAAATAAGATTATTATTGTGAACTAATAATTTAATTATTAAATTTTATATAACAAGATCATTACAAATTAATTTCTTTACAAAATCAAATAAAATGTGCAAAGCTTATTTTGAGTAACATAAATCATGCAATAGATAAACTACACATATACAAATACTTCAGTAATTGGTCATAATTATTAAAACTTTTGGCAAACATCGAAGTTTTAAATTGTGTGTATAATATAATGTAAAATGTTTCATTTGTTATTAAATTAATAAGGTTAAAAAAGATAAAAATACGAAAATTTAAATTTTTATTTATTATTTATACTTTATTAAAAATAAATAATTAAACATTTAATTTACCAAATTTTAATCTCTTTTTGAATATTAATGATTCATAATAATAGAAAAATTATAAAAGAAATTTATTTAAATTAAAATGATTATAATCTTATATAATCTCCATAAGATAAAAATCTTATAATCTAAGAGATAAAAAGTATAATCTCTAAATTATATGTATATTTTCATAGTTTCAAGCTTAATAAAAATGCATAAAGATGTCATTTTCATGTATTATTATCTTAATAAATAATTTTATTATGTTACAAAACCTTTTATTTATTGTTAGAGAAACAAAGAAAATAAGAAATTATATTATTCTATTAAATTACACTTAAAATTAACTGAATATAATTACGTTGAAGATTTTTATTCAAATGCTAATATTAAAAGTGACTTCTTATTCTAATGTGAATAAATTTGGTTAAAACAAACTATTGTTAATGATTGCAAAATAAGTTTTTAAAGAACATTTTTTCTAATAAAAGAGTTACGCATTCTTTGAAACTCGTCAGAATATATGCAGACTTAATCAACTTTAAACTTTTATTCTTTTACTTGTCTAGACTTTAAAAGTGATTTTATTACAAAACTTGTTTTCTTTATTTAAAAAAAAAAACAAAGAAAAAAGATATATTATATAAGACTTAGGGTTCTTATATAAATAATTAATATTAATAGAGACTGGGTTATTCTTAACTGACACAATAAAATTTCATTTCAAATGACAGTTCTTTATTATTACGAAATTAAATTAAAACAGAAATGTGTCTAACATTCAGAAAAATATTAATTAGATACTTCGACAAATATATAATTCCTTTAAATGTTTCTTAAGTAGCGTAGATTAGAAAAATCTTTTTTTTCTTGTAAGAAAAGATTAATCATGAATGAAATTATTTTGAAATACTAAAAACTTAAGAACGATTTTTTGAAAGATAAAGGAATAAGAGTCTTAAGCTTTTTCAAAATAGAAAATTAGAATTTTAAACTCTTAATGTTCAAATATTATGTATATCAATTTTAGTATTTTATAAAAATTTTAACAATGTTTTTAAATACAAGTAAGATTATGCGAAATGTAATTTGATTAATAAATTAAAAAATATGAAAATAAATTAAAATACAGTGACATAAAAATTCTAAAAAAATTAGTGTATACATTAAAAGTATCAGTTTCTTTTAAATGTTATAAGTACATACACTTTTAATAAATACAATAAAAATAATTAAAAAACAATTAATAAATACAGCAAAAGAGTTTAAATTAAAATGAAATCATTTATAAATTAATTACAAAAGAAATTTTAATATATAAATAAATTTAAGTTTAAATAAAATGCAATAAGTGCAATTTGCATGAAGAAAATGGTAATATTAAAATCGTATTTTTTATAATCAAGCAACAATTACAAATAAAAAAATTTACTTATTTTGATAAAATAAATTAGGTTTATTGTTTCGAGATTAAAAAATATAATTTACAAAGTAAAGTATTGTTCAATTACAAATTAATGGAATTAATTTTAAAAATTTAAAAAGTTATTGTAATATTATTTACATTTACTTGTTTTAAAGATGTATTTAATGGCTGAATTTTTAATTCTACGAAAAATAAAATTATGATGTAACTACATTGCATGTTGACAAGGAAAAGAGTTTTACATGAAAATGCTGAATAAAATTAAATCGACAGAAAAAAAATGGTGAAATAGAGTGTGTAAAATCAAAAAATAAAAATCCACAAATTTAACTAGTTAGAAAATGCTTATAATATTACAATCCAAGAAAAGATTTTCAAAAATTAAACTTCGAATCATTACTTTCATAAATGAACTGCATCAAAAAAGTTTGTTAATTGCATACAAGTATTTTCCACTTTGACAATTATTTTAAAAAATTCACAATAAAGTATTTGATTCAAGTGAGAGCTTATTTTTTTAACATCTTTTACCCACAAAACATTTTGAAGCTTATCTTGAATACGTAGTTTAAATACTGTATTAATTCGAAAAGAACAACATGATTAATTAGAAACTAAGAAATGAAATTATAAAATTATAAATAAAAAGAACTTAGAGAGCACAATAATTTTAATTTTACTTTAATTAATTATTTAAAATATGTTTATGTCTCAACGAACACTTATGCTATTCTTGTATGATTCAGAAAATTTTTCCAATGTTTTATGTTATCAAATTTATATTTTTCAGGCAGAATCTGACGTTATATAATAACAGTTTAACAATTTTTGACAATAGAGAACCATTAAATAACGTTTCATAAACTTTTTGTTAAACGCCAAAAATTTATTACTTGATGTGAAATATTGAGAAATAAACAATAAAAGATAATATATATATAAATAAATATATATATATATACACACACACACACACACACACACACACACAAATAATTTTTTTTAAAATTGAATTTTTTTGTTTTAGAATAAAAGGATGACTGAAATTATAAATAAATATAAGTGTATAATCATTTTAAGAGAATGAAATTCACTAAAAAATTAAAGAACTACTGGTCATTACGCACATAAAATCACTTACTGCTATCGAATCGAAGTCTGTTTTCAGAAAAAATATGTGTATATTTTAACTTATTTCTTTCAACATTTTTCAAAACCATATGCAAGATATCATAAATGCATGTGATTTTATAAAAATATTTTTTTAACACTTCCAAATCAAAATAATAAAAGAAATTTTATTATTCGAAATAAACGAAATATATTTCCCAAATTATTAGATTTTAAGGAAAACAAATTGTGTGACGTTCTCTGTTCCAAAAGAAAAAAATGGCGTACGTTACTACGCCGCTGCTCCAGAAAAAAAATAATAAAAAAATGGAATCAAATTGATTTTGATGTTGCTTGTTCAGAAATGAAAACAAAAATATAATGGAAAAAAGAAAATTACTTGAAAAGAAACATTCTAGTGTGCATATAATATAGATGATGCTTCTTAGAAAGTTTTTGATAATGTAATATTGAAAATGTGATAAGCAGGAAAATAAAAAAGAATTATTTCTGAGAATATACATTATATAAATAACATATTCTATATTATTTATATTAAAAAGAAAAATATGTTAATAGACTATTTATAAACTTAAAGCTAAATAGATACTTAAAATATTAATTAATTTATTTATTTAAATTTACCTAAATCACTCAAAAAAGCAATTACAGTATTTATAGTTAATGAATACCTTTAAATGTTATCTATCGATACTTATAGTTTGTATTTATAAATTAGCTTCTTAAAGTCAATCATAGTTATATTTTTATGATGGGAATTCATTTCTATCATCATCTTAAGCTAGAATTTGAAATAAATATATTATCAAGCAGCGCACTAGGTTTTATTTTTAAGGCAATAAGATTATAGTAATAGGAGCTTGACAAATATTATTTAATGAAATAAATTATCTATAGTAATGAAGTAAATTATAATATATTTAGCATAAACAAGTTAAGAGAATCCTTAAAAAATCCATTGTTTAATTTATTAACATAATTAAGCATTTTTTCCATTTTTGAATCCTAACATTTTAAATTTAATCTTAAATATTAACATATACTATTTTATATAACAAAAGGAAAATGACTCTAATTATTCAGGTAAAATACTTTTATTATTATATCCCATATTAGCATTAGTTACCGTCACCATCATACATAAATCTGTAGTTTCTTTATGATTTAAAGCGCAAAGGAAGATAATATTTTATATTATTTCTCATAATACTCATTCAAGTGAAAAATACAGTAACACCAGTCCAAATGAATGTTTAATTATAATTTAATTTTAGTTTTAACTTAACTGTTAAATGATGACTTCTAAGGACAAAACTACACAAATATATTTTAATTACCTTTACATATAAGAATACCATTTAAATGGAGAATTTAGTCTTTTAAATTATTTAAAGTTGAGAGTCAACAAAAATTTTGGCATTGGCTTAGTACTTTATTATATATTTATTATTAATATAATTCTCGTCGCTTTAATAAATAAGCTTATTTATAAAAATTCTAGGCTTTCTTATGTTAGGAATTAGAATGTTTCTTCAGAAAATGAGAATTCTTTTTATCTAACATGACCAAAAAATGACTCACGATTATTGATTTTTCATCCATTTGAAATAGAAAAATTCTTCGAAAATGATGGGATTAATATAAACTCAAGAAAGAAAGAAGATTATGAAATTCAATGCTTATTTTCCTTTGGCCATAAAGAGAAAACTTTTGATCTGGTACTTAAGAATTGTAGAAATAAGATGTTAAGGTTAGGAATAAATTTGATTTTATTTACTACGAAGAAAAAAGTTATTAAAAAGGTGGAGTGCTGATATTTGCTTAAAATATTTATTTGTAATTCAGCATGTTTATTTCTGAATAGTTTTCAAGAAAGAGAGTTTACTAGATTTTACTAGTTATTAACATAAAATTTATTTTGAAATTTATTAATACAGAAATATTTTCCTTTTTCCTTTAAGAAAACTTATTAAATGAAAGATTTTAATCGTATTTTAGATTGACAGTGACAGTATTGTTTTTATTCTTTATGTGGAATCACTACGTTACATAATTAAATGAATAATTTATTTCTAATTTGATTATTTTCCATTATTTTTATTTATTTTATGTGAAGCCTTTCATTTCAGATTTTAATAAACATGTCTGCAGATAGATCTTTTGCTAACAACTACTTTTTGTTCATCAAGGAGAATTTAATTATTATATCAAGTTAAAAACATTATTTCAGGTATTATGTAGAAATAATATTTACTAAATATATATGGAATTAAATTTACTGAAATTATACCTTATTCACTTTTCTGGTGATATTAATATAAGGCTTCAGTAAGGGATTATAGACATTTTTGTCTTGTTGTGTTGCTGCAATTTCTCAAAGTAATTTATGTATTTAGAATTTGGTTCTTTGGAAATCAATGGAGAAGCTAAATTATTTCACAAATAAGAGCCAAGTTTATATTAAGAGTGTGAATAATGTTTTGGTAAATGTGTATACCATTGTTTGACAAAAATTGCGGAAATTATGTGAAGCATTTTTAAATTCATGGGGTTTTCATCATTTAGTCATATTTTTTTGAAATTGAATTTTTAATAAAAATAGAAACACACTAATAATTTTTAATCATCTTGAGTGTTGTTGTGTGTATACGATCTCAGAAAGAACTCAATGAATTGCATTCAAACAACAAGATTAATTTAATGAAAACTGCATTCAAACAACAAGATTAATTAATGAAAATTGTAATCAAACAGCAAGACTAATTTATTGAATTTAAATTACAATAAATTAATTAAACAAAAGTAAATTATTACGCTTGATGCATGTGGTAGTATCAGGTTCCTTAGAAAAATGATAATATTCATATGTATTGAAAAAAAATATTAAAGAATATAAAAAATGCAAGTTAAGAGAATATTATTGAGTTAGCTTAGAAAAATGACAAATACTTTAGGTTTAAAGAAAAAGATGTTTATTGATTCGTGCAACTTGAAATAATTTGAAATATGTTGAAAATAAGCTAATTGAGAAGTTGCTGAAGTTATTTTAGAAGTAAAATTTCATATTAAAAAATAAATAACATAAATAGCATCAAAACTCAGAAAAAGCTATTGAAATAAAATTGCATGTCCTGGTTCGTGAAAATTTCTCAGGAATTCTAAAACTCATCAGAAGTTAGGGTAGGCAGTAGGACTGCTCATCTAAAGTTAAACAACTTGGGATTCTAAAGCAGCCAGTAATTCACAAGCCGAACATCACTCCACGGAATGTGAAGAATCAATTCCCCTGCACAGAACTCACCATCATAGGATTATGGACATGAAGAAAACAGTTTTTTAGGGTGATGAATCTCGCATTACAGTTTGACAATGGGATGGGCGTCTTTGGGTTTAACGGATACCCTTGAAGTATTTCTGCAGTGTCTACATTGGACTGACTGTTTAATTAAATGCTGGTAGTATAATGGTGTCGCAGGGTTTCTCATGGCCTAGATTAGGTCTGTTAGTTTCTATGGTTAGAAATTTGAATTCTGAGATGTATGTAGTTATTCAAAACAATTCTACACTTTGAACTCTATGGTAATATTTCGGGAAAAACCCATTTTTTCTTTCATTAGGGTAACTGATTCATTTAATATCGAGGATTGCATTGAGTTGATTTAAAGAAATGGGTGTTTAAAAACTAGACTAGACTTTTCAGAGCTCCAATATAAATCCCACAGAAGAATTGTGGGAGGAATTAGATTGCAGATTACATAACTAGCCAAATTGATATGGAAGTCACTTCTTATGACTAGCTATGAAAAATTCGTGGAAAGCCGTCTCAGATATGTGCAGGCTGTCAAGAATGCAAAAGGAAAACAAACATCATATTAATATATGCCTCAAAACACTCTTAGTCTATAGCACAATGTCCGGATATTTTTAGCCTTATCTGTGTATGTAGATTGATTTTGGAATTAAAAGTGCAAACGTATACTATTGTTGACTGCATGGCACAAAGCTTGAAGCTTCGTTGAGATGGTCTGTCAATAGCTGGAAATATGTTGCTTATTATTTTCCTTTGGGAAACATTTGCTTTAATAGTTGCTGTTAATAATTTGCAAAATTTTATGTTTTTTGTTTTCGATATATGGATATATTCAAAATTAGTTCACCAGATAACCGCAGAGTTCTATTGATAGTTTAATTTAGTGATGAGTCTTATTTTCAATTTTATTCTATGGCTGTTCATATCAAAATTGCTGAAAATATCGACCATGCATATCAACAAGTGATTGGAGTTTCAATTAACAAGTTGATCTTATTTTCAACAAAATAGTGGAATCTATGATATTGTATGGAACGTGTTTGTAGCTGGTTGGCTTGGGGTTTCTCATGCATCTAAAGACGATTCTGACATATGATAAATATTTATGTATCCCATAATATATTCTATATCCATTACGTATTAAGATGAACTTAGGCAATTCTAGAATTCTAGTAGTACTGTGAGACATTATACACGTTTAAAGTTGTCTCTGAATGGTTCCAAGATCATTCTTCTGATGTTTTGGATACTTCTACTTACTTCTTAACCGTTTGAGTGTTGAAGTGGTTTCTTATACATATGCGAAAAGTGTGGAATGAAATGCGTAGTAATTTAATTAACAAAACAAGAAAAGCGCTATCGCGCTTCTCCTCATTTTTGGCGCATAACAAGCGAAGCGCTATCGTGCTTCACCGCACTCAAACGGTTAAATTCTTAGACATGAATAAAACTGATCATATTTGAGATGACTTAAAGAAACACGTATTCATATCAATTAAAATTTAAACTCCATTTGACTTATTGATTGTTTTGAGAATTTCTGAAGTTAATTTGAATCCAAGGCACCTTCTCACATTAAATAAATTCATCTTTGCATTATTTTTATTCGTGTTGTCTGCGCAAGATATTAATTAGGAGTACCAGCTTTTCTGGCACTTGAGCATTATTTATGAGTGATTATAACATGGAAAAAAATTGTCACAAATGTTGATTAATATGAAGTCATTTCCAATTGGTGCTGCATAAGGGATTATAATAAGTATAAGAAAATAATCCTATTATCCGTGAAACCCATGCTTATTTTATTTAAATATTAATTAAAATTTTACTAAATTCATTTTAGTAATAAACATATTTTATAATGAATTTTGTAATACTTTGAGATGACAGAAATGTTAGTAAAATAAGAAGTGTTCCAAAAAAAAAATTCCTGATATTTTTTATTTATACATTAAACAACATCATGAGTATATTACGAAATGAATTGAATATTTTTTTTAATTTAAATATTCAATATTTAAACCAACAATTATTATAAATTTAAATCTAAACTAATATTGAAATGCAATAAAATTTTATTCAATATTCATGTCAAGAAATGGCAAAGAATAACAAATTATTTTCTAGAAATTATTATTAAAAAGGGAGGTAAATTTATATTTATAAAATCAAAATTGTCTGATGTGCTTGATATTTTCATTAATGTTAAATTATGAAATAGGATTAAATGATAAGATTTCTGATAATTGGAAAAAAGCCTCAATTTTAAATCTTAAATAGACTTTTTTCATTAGGAAAGGATTAAATTCTGATTTTGAAATATCTGGAAACGTTTTAAGCGATGCCCTTATATTTCTTTTCTTGTATGTATAAGTTTATTTTCATGCCAAATTTTAAAAAATATATTAGTTAATAATAAATTCCATTGGCAAGAGAAAAAATTTTTTCTCCATTTTATCATTAAAGAGATTAATTATATTCCTTATTATTTTAACAAAGTTTTTTCTTTGAATTAAAATAGTTTTGAGATTACAACGAAATAAACTAAGCGAAAATAAGTTAGTAATAAGAATAAAGTTGGTAATATTTCCTACAATTAAAGTAACTATACATTTTTTAACTAATGTAATAATTGTAACAGATAACGTAGAAAATAGTTTATTACGTAACTATTTAAGGCAAAAATTAAAAAAAAATCAATATATTTGACTATGTTATATAAATGTTCAATATAAGTAAAAATACTGAGATATATATATTGATAGTAAAAGAAAATAAATGTATACCTTAAGAAGTGAACTTAAAGCTCAATTCTTTTGAAAATTAATGAAATAGACTAAAAATAATTTAAATTATTAGAATAGCTAAGAATTTTATTCCAAATTTTTGTTTTATGAAAGGTAAAGTTTTGTTAATAATATATAAGTATGTTGTATAATATTTTTCAGCAAAACCTTTAGTAACTGGTTGGAAAAGCATTGATATAAACTTGTCCTTGGAATTAAAAAGTTTAAGAGAAATTGTGTATTTTCATTTAGTGTTATTAGATCATAGCAGTTTCGGTTTTTTAAATTTTCAAAAGATTTATGCATGAATGTAGGCAATGAACTGATATTGGTTCCAAATGATTTAGAGATTAAAATTATTTTAACAAAACGATAAAAAGAATTCTATTTAACACAATAACTTTACTGGAAATTCATACGCTTTGTTTAATACAAAATATTATTTATTAAATTACATTCGCATGAAGTGATTGTTGATAAATTTAATTGATTAACCAAAATCGGGTAGAAAATTTTAAAAATTTTCCATAATTCCCAAACGAAACTCAAAACTATGTACATTCAATTTTAGAACGAGTATAGATTGTCTTGGCTGTTATTTAAAAAAATCGTCCCAAACTGTGCCGTATGCAAAAGGATGGAATAATGGATGTCAAACACCTCGATACATGTCCAGCGATACTTTTATGATGAATACTGAAAATATTACATTTCCACCTTTTAGTATTTTTTAATTTTTCTACTGTATTCCTGTTCTATTGTTATTAAAGA
>JAPDSC010054992.1:0-13917 GCA_026290005.1 Latrodectus geometricus
AAAAAAAATAGTATTTATTTGATTACGAAGAACTTGATTTTTAGCATTAAAGAAATAAGTTCTTTCTTAGAAAAATACTAAAATATACCTGTAAATAAAAAATCTTAAAACCATATATTTTAAATTTTTGTATTTTATAGTATAATTTATATTGAATTAAATATAATAAATATTAATTTTCCCGTTTTAGGAAAATATTAAATTCCATTCCTTAAAAATAGTTTTGTAAAAAAATAAATGTATTTATTCTCTTTTTCATTCTCAAGATTATAAATGCGTTATAAGACATTCTATTTATGTTAAATAGATATTCTTTCGAAAAACCACTGAAAATCAACTTTATCGATTAAATGCATATTTCCTCCTCCTTTTATTGAAATACAGATACATCATTCATAATTAATTTATTGCATTTTAAATGTGCATTTGTTTCTTCAAAATATATAATGTGTCTTTATAAACTAATTTTACATACATTTTTATTTTCTTTACTTACATGTATCTATTCTCCTATATTTTCTATTACCTATTCGTTTTCCTTAAATGACAATTGCCATCATTTACATTTATATAATGTAAATGTATATAGAATATACATTTATGTTATTGTATATTCTCTCTTTCTTGCTCTTGATTTTTGAAAATACGGAATGCCCACCTTCTAAATTAATTCTTGAATTTTACATGCAAAATATGAAAGGTCTGCATTTTAAAGAATATCTAGGCATTGTTTATTATGTCTAGACATTCCATGGAATAAAAGTTATTTATAAGCAAAGTATGTGAAAAAGATCCTCATAAAGTTATTTTATAAATGGTGCAGATCCTTCCACTCTTCTATGCAAAGTATGAAACATAGGCATTCTTTGGATTATCTAGGCACTATATATAATGCCTAGGCATTCCATAGAATAAAAGCTATTTATAAGCAAAATATGGAAAAAGGTTCTCGTATAGTTATTTTATAAATGGTGCAGATCTTTCCGCTCTTACATGCAAAATATGAAAAGTCGGCTTCCTAGGAAATATCAAGGCATTGTTTATGATGCCTAGACATTCAATAGAATGAAAGCTATTTAAAGCATAATATGAAAAAGGTCTTCATACAGTTATTTTATAAATGATGCTGATTATTTTGCTCTGTTTTATATCAGATGCTTGAAAATGACAAATTTTGTGATTTATTCTTAATATACCAAAATAAATTTCTGTTTTTTATTCGCTGAGGTTGAAGGTTGATAAGATTTATCTGTCAACGAGAACCGAATTCGGTAAAATCGTAAGTTTTACAATTCTGTCCTTTTTGAAACCCGTGTTTTTTTCTCGCAAATTTCTCAAAGGTCAGGTGAACTCATGCTTCACTGTCATGGCGTGTAGCACTTTTGTATTTGGTTGAATGTTATCTCAACACTCTATCATGTCCTCCGTAATGTAATACTGAATACTACTGGTGTTTTTTACAAAATAAATGAGTTTGCTGTCCCTAATCCTCATGACGTAATGACTTAAGAGCTCAAGTGGTTCAGGTGCTTCAGGCTGCTACCGTTAAGATCACCAAAGTGAAGCCTCATTTGTCGCTGGCACTAATTGGTAGGGTGACCACATTCTCCCTCACTGAGTTGCTGGAGCTCCGTAGGTTGGGGACGTTTCCAAGTTCATCTATGACTCCAAATTCCTTGTAATGGGGTGGCAGGGAAATGAAGAGTTTTGTGCCTGCTCATGCATGACCTTATCACATGACAGTGGTTCAAAATTACAATATTTATTGCTAGGAGAGTATTCCAAACATATTAACCTTAAAGTATAGTCCAATGACGCTTGCACCGTTATGTATGAAATGCCATTGCGACCTAGCAATGAATTTTCCCTGAATTCTTCCTTAATAATCACTTTGGCCTCTTGTACTAACTCTTTGTATTAACTTCTGATAAGCAGTTTCGGTTAACAGAAAACTATTTTTTGTAGTATCAGTTACAATTTTATAATTTCCATCATCGAATGGTTGTACAGATCATAATTCCTCCTAAAACACTAATGTTGTTCATTCATTTTTTTGCTAGTTAACACAGTAAAAAACCATTTTTTTTTGTTGGCCAAATCTAAGGAAAGTTGCGTATTTTGATACTCTAGAACATTATTCATAGTGAAATTCAAAAATTTTGAATCTGAGACTCATTTCAGTAGTCAATGTTTTGCCACGGAACGTTATTCAAAACGAATCGAAGATGTGTTTGAAACTTTTCTGACTTCCTACTGAGAATTCTATAGAAGACCCAGGAAATTGTGATATGTTTAATTATTCATACATTTCCGGCTAGTTTTATAAATTATATACAAAGCCTAGATATTCTGTAGAATTATGGATTTTTAGCCCTTATCGGTAACATGTAGATCATTTTCTTTTCTCCTCTTTTCAAATTATCTATAGAATGAATGTCATCATTTATAGTTGCCATATTATAAATGTATTTATTTCCCATGTCCTTCGTAAAATACCAAACGCCATCAATCGAAGTTAAAACGCATGCATTTCATAAATATAAATTCCATTGTCTGTTTCTTTTCCTATCTCCGAATATAAATATTATCATTCAAATGATATTTTTATATATATTAATATCCCATATTCTCATTTCACTTCTCCTTTATCGAAGTATCACCCACATAGAGTGAATGGCCTTCTTAGATTGAATCCTCACCGGACTTGAATCCAATAAAGATTGTGTAGGACATGCTTGACCGATGGATTACACCCAGTCAATCCCCTTCAACATCTATATATATTTTGAATAATATTAAACAAAGAAAATTTTGTTAATTATAAATGTATGACGTTATATTTCAGGACATATGCTCTAAAGCTTTAAATTCCATTTTTCCTGTTTCTATTAAATGGACAATTTCGACAGCTGCCATCAGAGTTGCAAATCAGTCTTTTAAAAGTCTACCAAATTTAAATTTTAAGTGATAAATTGCAATAAAATTAATTTTTTTTTATTAAGTTATGAAAATTGCAAATTTGTTTCTCCTTGTTATAGGGAAAGGATTCATTTGAAACAGATTATTTAAAACTAACTGCAAAAAATTTAAAATAATTACATGATAAACGTTTACTATAAAATCATGAAAGTATATGGAATACAATTTAGGTATTGTGAAAAATAATTTTTATTACCCATCATTCTTGTTTTCTGTATAAGGTTTTATGAATCTCGTTTGATTTAAGTAAATATATTTATATCAAGATGACAATTTTTGTTGCAGTGAAAGCCAATAAAAAAATAAATTCCGAGATAAAACATTCAACTAAAGCATAGTTCATTTTTTCAGAATACATATTTATAAAGGCAAGAATTCTTTATGTGAGACTGATTGTCACTAGCCTCTATAAGATCACTTTCTATATTATTTGAAAATGAATTTAATCGAGATAAAGTAGAGTCACCATGCGACAGTACTTTTGGCAGCATAAGATCTCAGTTTAGTCCTAGTCACAGTTGAGAACGAAAGATAAATGATGCTGTTCTACTTTATATATTGAATAGTATCAAGGTGAGTGTTTGGGTTTTTAAAGGTTTTCTCCCTTTCAACTCGTGAATACGACCCACAATCTATAAAAAGCTTTCCCGAAAGGCAATTACACTGTGAACGTGCTAAAAATTTTAAATCAAATTATCAAACTCAGCATTTTTAATCTATGAGGAGTGGCTGAGCCAGCAGAGGAAGGATTATCAATCTAGATTTCTTCTTCTTAGAGTTGGGTTTGTATGTCATTGGGCACCTCTGCTTTAATCAACATTTTGTACCGCGAACTCCAAACCCAATGTTTCCTAGTTGCAGTTGCTCGGGTCACCCATTTTATTATTAAGTCCGATAACCCTTTAATGGAGTTTAGGTGAAACTCTCTAGTATGGATGATACCTAAAGAAGTTGATCGAGATAGGGCAAGGGCCTCACATTCGTAAATGATATGCTTGGCCATTGATCTAGGCCTCAGTTTAACAGTTTGTGAGTTCGATTCCCATATTAATCATGAATGATTGTAGTGATTCAAAACACATTTTAAACAATAAGTCTTAATAGAATCGGCTCTTATGCGTGATTTGTGATTATAAATAACCTTAACAACAGACTATATCCATGCTAAAAGACATCCGACCTACCTGTTGAGATGAAGACTCAAAATTGACTGTTTGGCTACAAACTTCGTTGTTTAAATATTTTTGTTCCAATAAAATCTAATTCATGTAGAAATGAAAAATTATTAGCAAAAAGGTTATACATAAATTTTTATCTTAAATCAAAGGAAATATTTCTCGTCTTAATCATTTAAAATGTTGTTTTACGGGTGTACTTTCTCTTCATTATATGATATCTCTTGAATAGAGCAACATCAACTTAATAATACGTAATCAAATCTAGTGCATCATCATAATTCCTCATAAATTTGTTACCAAGTTTCCCTTAGTTATTAGATTTTGATGGCAACAACTATGCCTTTTCTCAAGAAGATGAAGTGTTTCATTTCCCTGAGGAAGAGCTTTCGACGCCATTCTGCTTTTTAGCATATTTATTAAACAGCGGAAAATGTGCGAGAATAAGAAACGCACTCACATACTCCTTAAACTTCAATATAAGCTGCCGCTCTTTGAGATTTAATATATTTTCTGTTTGGCCGCTTTAAAGAATTTGAAGAAGTTTTGAAACAGGAATTTAATTTACTTTCAAGAGCGGAATGACGTGAAAATTGTACTTTCAGTCTCAGTGATTGAGGACATTAATATGTTTGCGCAGTGTTGGAGTGGGAATCGAATGAAAGTAATATCACACACCTACTTAATTTGTTTTGGAAAGTGAAAGGAAATAGAAGTTTGATAGTGTTTTATTAGTTAACTATCATTTCAAACTAATACGCTAAAATGTTTGCAGGTTTCAATGATTTTTTAAAATTTTATTTGATAAGTAAGATTAATGCTTCAACGATATTCCATGAATAATAAATAAATTCATTAAATATTAGTTTGGGGAAAAAGTAATCCATTATTTTTTCAGTAGACGTCTGTAGTGATCGATATCTCGTGAGGTATCTATCAAACAATTTCAGATTTATGCTCGTTGGAAAGGTGACATTTGACACTAAAATATCCTCTTGCGGTTTTTTGTTTGATTAATTCAGTTATGAGTACAAGGTTTTAAAAATAGAAGACAACAAACAGAAAATTCGATACATTTTCTCTTGTAACGGCGAAAAAGATAGCCGGTTTGCTAAAATTGTGAAAGGTGTTTATCGTCCTATATAAGACTGTAACAACCAGTTACGTACAATTTTTGTTTCGTCGATTCCGTTCCAGTATTTTTGATGTTAGAGATGCACCTCGCATGTGGATACAGCATCGTCGAAAATGTCTATAAAATATCAAATATGATCGAAGTTAACCGCATGTCAGCAGTCGTAACGCGCAAGACCTAAAAATCTACATGAAAGCTGTTTTAAACCTTTTTACAAAGTGAATCCAAAAGAAGTTAGATAAAGTTCACGTAAAAATAATGGATTTGTTTCCCCCCCAACCTAATATATAATGAATCTTTGATGAAATTCAGTGAATTTTTAAATTTCCCCAAACATTCCAAATTTATCAAATTTTTATAACACATAAAAAAAATTAAATCATAATCAAACATTTTTATATATTATTTTTTTAATTATTACATATTTTTATATATCAATTTAGTTTCATTATTATATAATTTTATATATAACTTTGGTGTATTAATAAGTAGAGCTGAATTTTTGATTAAAAAAATTCTGATTCATCAAACTTTGGAAGTTTAATAATTTAAATTCCTAATTTAATAATTAAAAAATTAAAGAAGATTTGGGGGAATAAATTTAAGATAATTAAGCTATATTTTTAATATATTATTTGAGTGTATGTAACATATTTAATTATATTTATGTAATTTATAAATTAAGTATTAGCCCTTCAAAATATTAATTTTCTTGCAAATGTTTTATTTTTAATAATATATAAAAACAATTTATAATTTTGATATTACATTAACTACATATACATTAATTACAAATATTTTATTAGAGCAATTAAATTTAAACAAAAGTGCAAAATTTTAAGATTTTTACAAATATGTGAAATTTAGTAGTATTATTACTATTATCTTCTTATTACGAGTGATTGATATTTGTTTCTTCAATAAGATTAAATTTTAATGAAAGCATGAAAAATCTTATACACATGCCTTCATGTCTGTATCAATTTAATTGTATCATTACATAATAGTGTGACAACAGTTTTAAAGTTTGTATTAGCTCTATAACAGTAGTGTGCAAATTTCTAAAATACTTTGGAGTTCTTTTGAAAAATGATTTCTTCTGGATATAATAAAAGTTTTTCATTGATAAAATATTGTTAATATAAACATGAAGGGTATAGAATAACATGAATTCTTTAACACTATTGCAACTAATGTAAACTCTCATAATCTAGTATTTAAATTTTTTACATTATTTTGTAACGTCATATACACTACTGGCCATTACAATTGCTACACCAAGAAGGCGACATGCTACAGACGTGAAATTTATACGAAAGGAAGAAGGTGCTGTGATATGCAAATGCTTATCTTTTCAGCGCATTCAGACAAAGCAGGCGCCAGTAGCGACACCTACATTGTGTTTAAATGAGGAAATTGTTCAGCCGGTTCCTCATACACAAATTGCATTTGAACGTTGTTGCCTGGTGAAAAGTTGTTGTGATGCCTCGTGTAAGAAGGAGAAATGCGTACCAGCACGTTTCTGACTTTGATAAAAGTCGAATTGTAGTGTACCGGGATTGCGGCTTATCTTATCGCAGTATTGCTGCTCGCGTCGGTTGAGATCCAATGACTGTTAGCAGAATATGGAATCGATGGGTTCAGGACGTTAATGCAGAACGCACTGTGGGATCTCAACGACCACCTATCACTAGCAGCCGAGAGGACAGGCATATTATCCGCGTGGCCGTAATGGATCGTGCAACCTCGTCCCGAGTCGTGAGTCAAAAAACAGGGTCGTTTGGAAGACAACAAGTGTCTTCACGAATAGTTCGACGACGTTTGCAGCAGCATGGACTCTCAGCTCGGAGACCATGGCTGCGGCTTCCCTTTACGCTGCGTTATAGACAAGAGCGCCTTCAATGGTGTGATCAGCGACAAACCTGGGCGCACGAATGGCGAGACGTCATCTTTTCAGATGAATCCAGGTTCTGTGTACAGCATAATGATGGTCGCATCCGTGTTTGGCGGCATCGTGGTGAACGCACACTGGCAGCGTGCATTCGTCATCGTCATACTGGCCCGTCCCCTGGCGTGATGGTATGGGGTGCCATTGGATACACGTCTCGTTCACCTCTTGTTTGCATTGACGGTGCTTTGAACAGTGCACGTTACATTTCTGGTGTGTTACGACCCGTGGCTCTACCCTTTATTCGAGCCCTGCGAAACCCTACGTTTCAGCAGGATAATGCCCGACCGCATGTTGCCGATATTGTACGAACCTTTCTTGATACGGAACATGTTCGGCTGTTGCCCTGGCCAGCACGTTCTCCAGATCTTTCACCAATAGAAAACTTCTGTTCAATGGTTGCCGAGCGACTTGCTCGTCACCAAACGCCAGTCACTACGGTTGATAAACTGTGGCATCGTGTTGAAGCTGCATGGGCATCTGTACCTGTACATGCAATCCAATCTCTGTTTGACTCAATGCCCAGGCGTATAACTGCTGTTATTACTGCCAGAAGTGGTTTTTCTGGCAGTAATAATCACTTGTTAATCACTTGTTATTTCTACTAATATATTCTATTGAATCCAGTTTTAGAATTCAATAATTTTTTTTTGGGGGGGGTATCGATTTTATGGGCAATTTTTGTTGGCACAGAACAATCAATTACTGTGTTGCAATCAAATTACGATTGGGTTTTTCCCAGCGTGGCGATCAATCGCAACCACAACTTGTCGAGAATAATCGGGCCACCCTTAAATATAGGCTAACCCATAATTGATATCGACTTTTCATTCATATGATTAATTTTTTGAACATATGAATGGGTACAGAATATATGAATGGGTACAGAATAAATTACGCGATCATCATTTTGCAGCTTATGCAAGCTCTTGAATGGAGTGATTAATTTTTTATAAATAATTAAAATTTACAAAATATGATTAAAATGCAAAATTTTTTAATAAAAACTTTGTTTAGAAAGGAATAGTTGACATTACAATTATTATTTGACAAGATTAAATTTATGGGAGACATGAACAGGAAAAATGGACTTCCGACTGAAACTTGGCGAAAATTGATGATTTGTTTTGCCAACGGTATTTTCGTGCATGTTCGAAGGAACAAGATAAGGCTGGAAACAAGATGGAATGAATCACAAGTAAAATAATTATAAAAATTGGAGTAACAATATGGCGCCAAATTGTTGAGAAATCACAGCCAAGTGACGAGATCAGATCTGATCTGGCAACCTCCTCTCTATATCTCTTCCATGTCAGTGGAAGGACTTTAGAAGTCACAGATGAATGTGGACACGTCCCAAATCCACGGAGTTCCAGTAAACCCAGTGAGGGAGATGTGGTCATCTTCCCAATCACTGAGCCACTGAAATCACTCAAATGTCAAAAGGAATTGTAGGAAACCTGAAAAAAACCAATCCTCTCCTCCAATTGATGAACATGCAGAAATTAGAAACACAATATCTATTTTCCATTGATCAACAGTGACCTTTCCATCCAAAGATTATGATCTTACCACTAAGCCAGTTAATCATTTTTCAAGTTGCTGTGGTAACAATGTATTTACGTTGTTTGGTTCTTAAACCTAAGTATTTTCAATAAAATAGACACATTTGTAATATAAAAATCGATTTGTAAGGTCTTAAAGTTTCAGTAAGTTTCATTTTCTGACAGAAAGATTCAACATTATATTAGGTTGGGGAAAAGAAATTCACTATTTTTAGACAGACAGCAATAGAGATCGATATCTTGTACAGTGCCGATCAAATAATTTCAGGTTTATACTCATTGGAAAGGTTAAATTTTGCAAAAAAAAAATATTTTTTTTCTTCTTATACTTTGGTCTATACAATTGTGTTATAGAGTGTTAAGAATGTAAGTCAAAAAATAAAAAAAATTCAGGGCATTTTTTTGCAGTTTTTTCTTTGAAAAAGCGAATGTGCAAGCTAATATTGTGGATTGTGCTTATAATCCCGATACCGTAACAGCCAATCATTTGTAATTTTTGTTTCAACGATTCCGTTCTAGTATTTTAGAGGTTAAAGATGCTCATCCCTCAAGATCAGTCATCTAAAATGTCGATAAAATCCCAGAAATGATCCAAGTTGACCGGCAAGTTATTAAAAAAGAAACTAAAGATCGAATATGACTTTTTATAAGCCATTTCCCAAAATTGAATCCAAAACTTCTTAAATGAAGTCTTGGAAGTAAAAATAATGGATTTATTTTTCCTCAAGAGCATTTTTGTTGGGCGAAATCACTCTGTGTGTGATCAACAAAACAAATCTAAAACTGATTATTATCAATGTCTTATTTGCAACAATATTTAAGTGTAAATTCTTTACTGTACATTTTCCATGTACTGCGAATTTTTCTAATTACTAAATGCAGAAAATATCCATGCTTACAGTAAAATATTTCTTAAGAGACAAGCTCAATAGAGTAGCATTAACCCTTCTTTGCATAATGGTGGAAATTTCCATCATAACCTATAATGCCCAAAAATTATATAAAAGAACAAGTTCACTTTAAGTGGATCGTGTTTGGATACCTTTTTAATGTCCATTGCATAAAAAGAAACATAGCTGTCAAAAATAAATAAGTGTCATTATCAGTGCTTAAAGTTGTCTCATTCCGCTGTTTGTTGTAGTTGCAATAAACGGATGATTTCGTTTATAATTTTGTTTTATTATATTAGAGTTTCTATTGCTAAAAAATTGAAAATGAGTGGAAGAAAGGTTTGTAACACGTGTTTCTGTTACTTTCCTCTTTTATTTCTATTTTGTACTAAGCTAATGATCTAACTTTGAATGATGATGGAAATTTTTAGCATATTGTTTTTTGCTAAATTTATACTATAAATATATGCTAAGATTTTTTTAACTATTTTTCGTTTAATTTTGAACACGAATTATATCAACTTGATTTATTTCACCAATAAAGAAAAAATCATGCAAAGAAGGGTTAAACTTTTTAAACAAAACTAAAAATAATGTCATCGTTCGTGATTAATAAATCGATAGAAACACTCATACCACATGTTGTCTTACGTAAAACCTTTCGTTAGTTAGGAATTCATGCAAAATTCTTCAAGGAATTTCGGTTCCAGATTCAACAATATGAACTAAGAAAGCTCTTTGTGAATCCTTAAGAAAATATATCTGTTTTCTGCACCCACAATATCATTTTTGCCATCATAAATGAATTTCTTATTAATAATATCTTATTTTTAAGCTGATTGCATGGAAATATATGAAATACAATTTGAACTCTACATCTGAGAATCAAATTATAAGTTGTTGAAACATAAAAGGTAGAAACGCATTTTCAATTGTTCATAATTATCCTTTACTTTAGCTGGTCTAAATATGGGCATATATAGGACTTCGGGAGTCATCGAAAAGAAAGTTAAAATTTCTAATTGACCTCAAAGAATTGTTTCACGAAACAATTCCTTTTTTATGAGAATGTTAGGATAAATTAAGTTTAAAAATGTAATTAAATATCATGTTTCTAATATTCTTTTCAAAATCGATGTGTATAAGCTAAGCTTTTTCCATTATTACTACCATTTATAATATGCTGAAACAATATAATTAAACTAGACCACATGGCCAGGACACGGAACATCATTGCTTTATGTTGTGTTACTAAACAGGAATGTCTCCTTTATGATGTTATGGGATGCAGTACCAATCAACGAAACCATTAAAATCTTTCATGTTGTTGTTATTTCTGGTGATACTTGGCAGCGCCAAGCCCTCCCGATCTTGCATGATGTTTAGTATGACCTACCTAAATTCTTTGAATCCATTTCGGACTGACAGTCAGGAGATCCAGATTAAAAGTACCACAATTATTGGTAAAGATAAACTTCAAATCTCTATAGAACTAATTTAAAATTATCCTTACCAGGCTTAAAATTTGTGTCAAAAATCGTCTCACACATTTTCCTGTTGTTTCTGATCCCATCATTGTTATACCAGATCCACGAGATCTTCACTTCTCACGAAATCAAGAAACAGCTGGGGATTCACAAAAAAATCCTCATTAGTAAATTCCAGATGCAAAAGAAGGTGTTGGGGTTAGCCTGGTTGACACCTCATTTACAACAGAAAGGATAGAACTTATGTTTGCCATCAAATTTAAGGCCACGGCGATGGCCATTTGCAAGCCTAGCATATGAAATCTGTTCAGCTAAAATCCTTGAAAGCAATGGAACCACTAGGACCACCACCAGAGTACCATTCATAAGCAGGTGGAATGCTTCAGATAATTTGAACACCTCTTTTTCGAATAAAAAGCAACTCAGTGTAGGTGAGAGCAGCATCAGTTGGATACGGACTAATAGCACCCCTTTTAGGCAGAGCATTTGCCCTTTCGTTTCCAAGGATATCAACAAGAGAGGGGATATACTGCAAATGTATGCAGTTGGTATAAGAAAGTTGCAAACAGACGAAGAATGGAAATCCTGGCCATATCACCAACATACGACCGACCACATATCCAAACACATTTTCCTTCCTGCTGATATCAATAAATATATATTCCCGTCTATCAAGTAAGACTTTTATCTGTACAGTTCAGTTTCTTGTTATTTAAATATGTGTAAATATCTATATTATGACAAACTTTGTAATATGCTCTAAGAGGAAGTTGTGATATATTTTTACTTAACAAATGAAGCAGATATACTATTTTTAACGCTCACAAATATTCACTTAACCAGCAGCTAAAAAAATCTTTTTTGACAGAAATATTTGGAAAGGACATCAAATTATTTAAACAGAATCAGAAAAAAGATTCATTTTGTCCAGGAGAGGGAAATAATTACATAATCAAATGAATTCAGATGAGCAAAAGATTCAATTTTTTTTTTTTTGTAGGGGCTTGAAATCTAGCCGGAGGTCCTGACCGCATTCTATTTTGTGTGCAAATAATTGACAATAGAGCTATAATTAAACCAAACTATTGAACTATTTATATATATCTTCAAGATATCTTTGTTGAATGTGAAATCAATATCAATCATCAATGCTATTTGCTACCAGCTGAATAAAATCTATAATTAATTAATTAAATGCAAGTTGGTATATTTTCCCTAGACTAAAATTTATCACAATTCCACATCAGTTTACCCATAAAATTTATATTTCATAAATTTTTGCAGAAAATATATAAATATTTGTGACATTAATTAGTTTTTATTTTTTATTTTACTAATTTGATATTCCTCCTTAAAAATTATTTTTATTAATTTCCATCTTACACATTCCTACTTTCTGTATTCTTTTTCACTTCAATGAAAATTAAATTAAAAAGCTTTGTTAGCAAAGTTTCGAAACGCTTAAGTTTTAAACATTGTAAATTATACTAGATTTTGAAAAGTTATTATAAAATGGCGAACACTTAAAAATAGGTAAAATGAAGAAATTCAAAAAGCTTTTAACTTGTCAAATGATCTCAGTTTCCACAATTAGAGGTATTTCAAAGTGAATCATTCATAACGATTCCTTCAGAAATGACGTCATCATTATGTAATTTAATTATTATAACTCTCGCATTTATGTTTTCTTTCAAATAATTAAGAACATTCTTTAATAAAAATATATATCGTAGAATGTACACTGTACTGAAAATACAATGCATGTTTTTAATAAAGAAAAACATTTGTTGCATTTTCATTTAACATGTCATTTCACATTTAAAAAGCGTATGTTTTTTCATTAATTCTGAAAAAAAAGCTTTTTTAAGTACTAAAAAGTACTTAACTAATTTAAATCTTACTTTCCCCAATGTTCAGTTTTGTTACTTTCTTGTATTGAAATTCATTGCCTTGCAGTTTTATTTTGTAGAAAGATGACGTATAGTTGTGTCACTTTTGAAATGCATTTTGGATTATATATAAATATAAAGACACTAATTTTGAAAAGTGATTAAAATTATGCTATTATTCACATGAATTTAAAAGCTGCGATTTTAAATTAAATCTTTCCGCAAATGTTTTAAGTAAGATAACATTCTCTCTCAAAATACAGAAAAAAAAACAGTTCTGAAATATTTTAGAGAGAATATTAGACATTATAATTTCAATATTTAAGGAATATATTCTGCATAATCTAATTGTAAACCGTGTTCTTTGCAGTGAAAGGAACTAGGGTTGATTCTATGAACTTTTAGCCTACAAAAATGAATGCTGCATGTAGTTTTCTACATGTGCACATCTCAAAGTTTATACCTGTAAGTTTTTTAGATTTCTTCTTAGAGAATTGCATCTTTTACAAGAGAAAACAGTTAGGATATTACAGAGTTTGTTTGTCACTCAACGGTCATCTTTTGCTCACGAAGTCTGATTAGACCAGAACCTACGGTTTAAAATGGATACCGATTTTCTACAAACATCCAAGACCCAGGTGAGATTTGAACCTATGAACTATTGAATGGGACATCACTCAGGAAAACCCCATAAGAAGGGCATGTAGCTGTACATAAGCATAACAACAGTTATTAGCTGTAAGGGATTTAGAAACCCCATTTATTTAAAAAAGTATTTAAATAAATTAAATAAGAATATATATAAATAGAAAAAAACAACTGAACATCAAGTATTTAGATAAGATTATA
>JAPDSC010054993.1:3700-34530 GCA_026290005.1 Latrodectus geometricus
ATATATATATATATATATATATATATATATATATATATATATATATCTGTGTGTATGTGAGTGGCAGCATGCCCAATTTTCGAACTTGCGCCATAAACCTAACTTGTGGGGGATTTCTACAGAAAATGAATCAAATTTCAAAAAGTTAACACAATATTGAAATTTAATTATTATTTTTTATTTAATTTTGTTTTGCATAAGATTCACTTGTGTGGAGAAAAGAGATTTAAAATTGCACCCATTTTGCAAAAAAAGCTTGATATAAAAAATTCAAAACAGAAGTAAGTGAAAATTTGACTAAAAACATGAAACTGAATTTTATATCATATGAATCTATAGATAATTTTTAAGTAAGGAATTCTTGAAAGTATCTTGAATTTGAAAGCATGAAACAACCATTAGTTATAAACCACATATTTTTATGTTACAATAGAAATTATAAATCCATTAAAAATATATCAAAATTAAAAAAGATTCCATTAATTTTAACTAGAAAAATTTATTATTTTAAAATTATTGACTCTAACTTTAAAGGTCTCTACAGTAACATTAAATGAAATGTTGTTTTCAAGTATGATTGTAATTTTTACGAAATTTTTTATTCGAGATTTTTACAAAATTTAATTAAAATTATTATATCATAAAATTTCAAGTTTTTATCAAAATTTTAAATGCACATAAATTTAAAAATATCATGCAATGAATATCGTTAAAAACAGATTTCGGAAAATTGTAAGTTTTATATTAATAGAAAAAGTTTTATTTTAAAATAATTACTGTAACAGAACAACGACCTCTAACAGGGAAAAACGAACTGACAAACAATGTTCTAAGCTCGAACACTAGAGAGACTGCTGCTGCTCGATGATGTCGTTAAGAATTGTTTAGTTCTTAGGTTATGTTTGTTTTTATATAATATATTGTGTGTGTTATTTTTCACTCTGCGGAATATGATGTTGATTAATAATAAAAAGAATACTTAAAGCTAGCCGTGGTGTAGATTATTCCTCACACTTATCACACAGAAGGTGAAAAGTGGCGCCCAACGTGGTTTTGGTGAAAGTGGCGCCAAATCTTGACATGCGTCTAGAAACTGAGAATCTGAAAGAGTGACGTCACAACTACTACGCGAATTTTAGAAAATGAAAAAGTCAAGTGGCGCTCTCTAGTAGGGAGAAAAACGCTTAAAATGTATAATCTGAGGAAAAAGAAGTGCTTTACGGCAGCGTTTCCCAACCTTTTTTGGCCAAGGCACACTTGTCGAGGGGAAAAAAATCACGAGGCACACCACCATTAGAAAATGTTAAAAAATTAACTCTGTGTTATACTCAATTATACTTATATATGTGTATTATACTCAATTAACTATTGAGTATAATAAAGTAATTCTCTTGACTAGGAATCAAATAAGCACAAAGAAAGTATTTTATAATCACTTTATTAGGAAATATTAAGTAAACAGAATAGTGAAAAATTATAAAATACTTTCAGTGCGAAACCTGGGCCTGTTTGTCTGAACACAAAGCTGATATTCTGGCTGGAATCGAAGAAAGACACACACGTAGCTCTTCGTCAACAGTTCTCAGTCTCTCTCTGTATTTGGTTTTCATAGCAATCATGCTTGAAAAGCTAATGTCACACAGATATGTAGTGAAAAAAGGGAGCAACGTCAAAATAGCTTTGTTTGCCAGAATGGGGAACTCCTTGGCAGTATCCAACCAAAAACTATCCAAAGGTAGATCAGCAAATCTTAGCTTGCAACCACGATTTTGTCTCAGTTCAATTTGTTCCTCCTGCTCCTGTAAAGTCATTTCCTTTCCAACAACTGATGCTGAGCTATAAGGGTTTCTAACCCAGTCAAGGCATTCAGTGGAGACTGAAGAAAAATAAAATGACAACTTCTCCTCAAGAGTTTTTAAATGCTTAACTATTATCTCACACAGTGCACCAGTGTGAACACCTTGCCATTGCATGGTGAGTGTGAACATTTCAAGATTGCCACTTTCCACGTGTTGATGCCAGAGTTGCACTTTTGAACGGAATCCATTTATTTTATCTGTACTTGTAAGCAGGTTTTAATTTCGGCCTTGCATTCGGGTGTTCAATTCATTCAGATGATGAAATATATCTGCCAGGTATACCAGCCTTGCACACCACTCATCATTTGCAAGCTGCTTTGCGTAATCTGACCCCTCATTTGTCAGAAACACTTTAAGTTCCTCCCGCAGCTCATACACACGAACCAAGACCTTGCCACGCGACAATCACCGGACCTCCGTATGAAACAGCAAGGCTTTGCTCCCATCTCCTCACACAAAGCTGCGACTTTTTATGGGTCATGACTTTACCATGCGCACAACATCATCCAACACATGAACTAAGGCTGATGGTAAAGTCTTGGCTACGAGGGCCTCACGGCACACCACGGTGCTTCAGACGGCGCACTGGTGTGCCGCGGAACAGCGGTTGGGAACCACTGCTTTACGGCTCTGTACAATAAGCAATTATTATTTTTACATAAATGTTATTATTGTTATTTAATTTTATATAAGATAATCTGATTTAAAACTATAATTCAGAATGTTAAACAACATTTTTTTACACGAGCTAGTTTAAATTTTATCATTATTGAAAATTCTTTGATTTAAAAAAAGTCTGTTGGAATCTGAAAACATGTTCTCCCAGTCTGATATGTTCTGAAAGCAGATTACTACGAATTGAATGTTTTTAAATTAAAATAAAATGGAAATAATCATGCTATCTAATCAATCTCTATTTGGATGTTGAATATTAATTGAAAAACATCATAAAATCTAAGCAGAGATCGATACTGATCCTTGAAAAATTGCTTCATTATTAATGCTAAAGTAAATACAATATAAATGTTAAATTTAATTTTTAAATAGAAAAAGTGTCTTTTACAGAAAAGTACTAATTTTTATTGTTTGTTTTTAGTAGATATAATCATATACTACTACAAAGTAGTGCATGTTTTTTAAAATTTTATTTGTGTGGTCATTCTTCATTAGGTGTCATTGAAAAAATGTTGGAAGATTTTTTAAGGAACACATATAATTATTTTAAGCTACAAATTCTGTATATTAGTTATGGAAAAATATTCTCAAACATTTTTCGTTGATTTCTTAATAAACTAAGATATTAAATATCCACGAAGATGTTTCAGAATATTTTTCATTCAAAAATCTTATGATTATAAATTTTTTAGCAAACATTTCTAATCACTCTCAATGTTGAAAATTATTTTTATATTATTACCTAATTTTAAAATCAATACCTAAATATATCTCAAAATAAAGTGAATTATAGTTATAAAAAGCTTTAAAAATTTTTATTTTAATCACTTATCAAAACTGTAGAGCCAAAATTATTACCATAAATACCAACACCTCCTAGAGTGAAAGCCGTAGCACCACTATCTCCCCTTCTGTATGACTCATGCTCTGGAGGCGAAGCTGTTGTTGCTTGAACCCGTTTCAATTCTAGTGTCGCCATTTTACTCGTGAATTTGTGTTGTTGCTTTATGTCTGTAATATATTTCTTTTATAGTTTCAAGTGATATTATTGTCATCATGCCCTACAAATGTTCAGGGGTTAATTGCCGTGGTAATTACGACAAAACTCAAAAAATAAGCGTATTTCGATTTCCTAAAGAAAAGGAAGTGCTTAACAAATGTCTTTAAGTCATTCCTCAAGAAAACTTGAATGTTACTAAAAATTCCAGGGTAAGTTATTTGCTTATTTTTTCTAATATAAATAGTTATAATTATTCGTGTATAACTTTAACGTTTCTAAGTGTTTTAAAAGTAAAATTTGTTTTAAATAAGTGTCATATATACAAACAAAACATTTAAAACATGCTTATTTACCATGTAGTAACATTAGACTTTTCTAGTTCCAATTGTATTTTTAATATTAAAGTTGCATCTTTCGTTAAATTATGAAAGTAAATTATATTTTAAAATAAAAATTGAAAATATTTTTAATGCAGATATTTGAATGATTTGATATCCATATGGTCTGTTTAATAGAATTAAAATTTTATAATTGTGGTCTTAATTTTTTAAATTAATTTAATGTAACAATTTAACAAACATTTTTGTGTCAAATGATTAAATATTCCTATTTTATTTTAAATAGTTTATAACTGCGTAAGTTAAAATATTCATCTGTCAACAATTTATAAGAAATAACTGCAAATTTCTTTTATGTAATAAGTAGTAGAATTTGTAATAGCATACGTAAGTAGAATTGTAATAAAAATTTTCTATTTGATTTCACATTGACTTATCAATCTGCAACGTGTATTATTTATTTTATGACTAGAAACGATTTATGACATTTTTCGAAAAAATACATTTTACATCCTTAAACTGAATTTACTTAAATAAAAATTTAATAAATTAAAGAATTTTACTAAATTAATTGAAAATTAATAATTTTTCGAATTCTTTAAATACAAAATAATTTGTTAAGCAACCTTTTATCTTCTAATTGAAATACTGTATTAACTTCTTGTAAATGAATGCAATGACAAATTTTGGATATTTTTTCTCATATTATTTCTTGTTCCATAGATTTGTGAAGCTCATTTCATGGAAACGGACATTCAGAGGCTGTCGGAGATATATGATGAAAAATCTGGAAAAAAAATTAGTGTTTCTCTACCTCATCCCAAATTAAAAGCCAGTGCTGTTCCATCCAAGTTTCCGAATTGTCCTGCTTATCTTTCTACGTTAAAAAGCCATAGAGAGGAGCCCGATTTAAAAAAATTGAGACTGGAAAATAAAAATTTATGTGCCACTATTCAAGAAAGCCTTACGACTAAAGAGTCACACGAAAAGAAATTTTGTTTTAATTCCTTTGATGAACTAAAGAACTGTTTAGAAAATTTTATCATCGATTCTAACAGGAATATCTTACAAAATGATAATTTTGTCATGTTTTTATTTGTAACATCTGTCTCATGTCCAGTATTAGAAGCAGCTGTCACCATAGACAAATCTTTATGTGTGGTAAGTACAATTAAAACTGTTAAACTTGACAAATTAGATAATTATACTTTTCCAATGCCTACCAACAACATTAATGTTATACTTGATATTTTAAAATCTATTGAAAAAGGTATTGTTGATGACAAAAGAAAAAAGATTATTTACTTAATTTACTTGCACATATCATTGATGACTTAAAAAATGTCTATACGGATAACAAAAATTTACTGGATTTTATCAAAGAACAAATTTTATTATTACAAAATTCGAAGCATCATCGGAGATATTCTCCTGATTTTTTAATCCTTTGCGCTTTGCTATACTCCATATAGCCTCATTTTTATAATTTTTTTTTGCTGCATGCATTCTTATTAAAAATAATAGTTGGACTAGAAAATATTGGTTTTAAACAGTAAAAATTAAAAATTAGTGAAACAGTAAAAATTATAAAAATTAATTATTGTGTAATTGTTAAACTATTGTCACAAGAATTTGAAAAACAGTTTATGCAATGTAAAAATCAGAGGTCCCTTGCATGCAACATAACATTATATAATCTTAGATTATTAGAAATTTATTTTCAGTTTGACTGTTGTAAACATGATGTATATAATATTATGAAAATTATTGTGTATGCTTCAACCAATACTTTATTAAAAGATTATTGTAAGAAAGTTAATGATGATCTGATAAAAAATAAATGTAATAAGACAAAAACAGAAATTTAGAAATATTACAAAATGATTTTGTGTTATGTATTTGAAATATTGTATAATCTATTGTTTTCAATAAAAAAAATTTTTTCCCATATATTTCCTTGTTTATTTACTGTGTAAAATATTAAATAAAATTTCCTGTTGTTTACATTATCAAATTATTTTCAAAACATGTTAAGGTGATATATAAATTTTAGAAATATTTACCATGATATGAATTATAAAAGTTAAATTTAAACTTTCAAAAGTTGTTTGTGTCAATAATATATACTTGTCTATAAATATCTATTCATATAATAAAATTCTCATTTTTTAAATTACTTATTAATTTTGAATAGCTTATCAAATAATAGAAATTTCCATGTACACATTACTTTAAATTGCTACAAATAATTATTTAAAAAATATTTTTCTATGAAATTGAAATTACGAGAATAAAAATCCTTAGATATCAATTTACTAATAATGAAGAAAATATTAATGAATTTAGAAATTCTAAACAAATGTAAAAATCATTATCAGAATGATGAATTTTAAACTCTGTAAAAATATTGATGTGTCAAATATACAAGAAATGTCAAAAAAATTTTTATATAAATTCTTGCGAAATTCTAAAATTGACAGGTGTGAAAAAATATAAATTTAATATGTTTAAATTAAGGATTTTATGTCATAAGATAACATTACATAGTAAAGTAAGCTCATTTTGTAAATAATTTCTTAATGTTTCTTGTACAGTAAATTCATTTTCCATTCATAAAAAAAATTTCTTCCTCCTTCACTGTGTTTTTAATTAAAACGAAGTGAAAATCTTTTTAAGACCAGAGGTTTTCCCCATTCAAGTGAATAAAAAAACTCCTCTTAAAAGAGTAAGGGAATTTCGAGTCCGCCTCCAGAGCATGACTCATCCTTTCACTGCAGAGGCTTTCTACTCTAGGAGGTGTTGTAAATACTCTCTATCACTAGTTTCATAATAGTAATTCTAAGCTTATTATTGAATTCAATCTATTCATGTGTTTTTGGTATATTTTGAACATAAATTAGGTTTTAATTTACAAGTATTGCATTGATCAATTTTTATCAAGTGATCCCTAAAATGATTTTATTGTGTACTTTTTTGTTAAAAATATTAATGTTAAAATATAATTGTTTATAATTTTTATTTTCTCATATTAATATTTTATTACTTTACTTTGATTTAACTAAGTATGAGGCATAAGAGAAGTTGGCATGGAAGTTGTATCTTAGCAATCACTTTGTTAATTATGTTTTCATTATGATAAAATAAAAAGAATTTGTTTCAAAACAGTTGAATGTTCGAACTGTTATTCGAAACTGTTTAATTTGTTTTTCAACAACCCGTCCAAAATGACTCAGCCAGGCACCAGTGCTAAAAGAAGTAAAACATACCATTATCACAATGAGTGGGAAGATGATTTCTTTTTTGTTATGATGAAGGAGAAATATGTTTGTCTCATATGTAACTCAAGTGTGGCATTACAAAAAAAGCAAACGTCGAAAGACATTTTAAAACCATGCCCTTAAAATACGCTACAGACTTTCCAATTGGCAGTGAACTTCGAAAAGTTAAAGTTCATAAATTATAGTCGAATTTACATTTACACAATTGGTATTTACGAAACCGGGCAACCAAAGCTAAAGCAGTAACATCGGCGTCGTTTAAAATTACAGAAGTTTCGATAAAGCGAAGAAAACCATTCGAAGATGGAGAATTGATAAAAGAAGCTTTCATTAAAGCGGGAGAAGTGCTTTTCCACGATTTTAAAAACAAATCTGAAATAATATCATCAATAAATAATATTTCTTTGTCACGTAACACTGTGATGCGATGGACTGAAGCTATGAATAATAATTTGGAGGATTTATTAAATGACGATTTAAAAGCATGTAAGTTCCTATTACTTCAATTTGATGTATCTACGGATATTAGTTACATTGCAAAGTTATGCATTTTTGTGAGAATGGTTTTCGAAGATATGACTTTAAAAGCAGAGTTATTAACTATAATTCCATTGAAAGGACAAACGAAGGGACAAGATATCTACAATTCATTTAAAAACTTTATAGATAAGATAGAATTTCCAATATATAAATTGTTCTATATTACAACAGATGGAGTTCGAGCATTGGTCGGGAATCGAACGGGTTTTATTGCCTTATGCAATAATGATGAGGAAATTACCAGTTTTACCAGCTATCATTGCATTATCCATCAACAGGTATTGTGTTCAAAAGCACTAAAGTCTAATGATATAATGCAAATTGCTTTTAAAATCGTTCAAGAAGTCTTCAGAGACGACAATTTCGGGCGCTTTTGGAAGAAACTGAATCAGAGTACGGAGATCTCTTACTGCACACAGACGAGAGGTGGCTAAGCCATGGTGATTTTTTAAAAAAGATTTCGTATTCTGTTACCAGAAATACGAAATTTTCTACAAATAAAAGGAGAGCACATTACTGAATTGGAAGATGGGAAATGGCTCATGAAACTAGCTTTTCTCCGCGATATCACTGCAAATCTTAACGACTTAAACCTAAATCTACAAGGAAAGAATAAATGTTAACAGACATGATGAGTGCGTTTAAAACTTTCATAGAAAATATAAAAATGTATGCGTCTCAATGAGAAACTTCAAAAACATGGAGGAAAAGTGCATCCATAATCCAAACCGAGACTTCGAAGATTTCGCATAACACTTAGATGTTTTGTTTGAAGAATTTGAAAGAAGATTCACTGGCTTATTTAGGTTGGAAGAAATACTCAATTTTATGATATTTCCATTTAATGAAAATGTCAACATTGATGGAGTATTAGAAAAAATGGGACATTTAATAGATATCACATCAGTCATGGTCGAGGAAGAAATTATTAAATTAAGATGTGATATAGTTCTTAAATCCAGAGCATCTAGCGATACTGATTTTTGGAAATTAATTTCTGAGGAAACGTTTCCAAATATTTACAAATTTATTTTGTATTTGAAGTCATACTTTGGATCGACGTATCTTTGCGAATCTGCTTTTTCAACCATGAACGCCATAAAAACTAAACATCAGTCGCGTTTAACATAGGAACATATAATTTCGTGTTTACGCATTGCAATAAGCTCGTATCAGCCACAATATGATAAACTTGATCTAAACAAAGTGAATTGGATGGTCAATTTTTATGTATATTGATTATTTTCGTCAGTAAATTTTTATTTTGTAAATACTAAGTTTTTTTTTCTTTTTCTTTAGATATATAATTTTTAACATAATTTTTTTTTGTTACCGAAAATAAATATATAAGCATATACGTTATTTCTGCCTTTGACTTTTTAAATGTGGAGGATGTTTGGCCATCCCTGAAATATTTGTTACTTTTATATTCAAATTGCTTAACAGAAAGTGCATTAAATTATGTAAGTATTTCTTAATTTTATTGTAGTTTTAATTACTTCTGAATAATGGATCAAATTAATAGAAATTATTTTAAACTAAAATATTCTTGTAAGAAAATCTTGCAGCCACTATTAGATTTTAAAATATTGCAATGTTCCTTAATGATAACTTGGCTTTATATATAAAAAAATGTATTAATCAATTACATAGTTAAAATATGTTAAATGTATTTTAAACTTTTTTTCATAGAAATTGGACTATCATTGAAAATATGAAAACAAGTATATTGTTTGGCAATCTAAAAATTTCCCAATGAATTTTTTTAATGTTGTCATACAACTATATATTATATATAGTCTTCAAATTTTCAATAGCTTTTCACTGCTTAATATTTTAAAAATTTTTTTATTTTAAAATATGTTTTCAATATTTAGCTTTAGTGGTATGTTTACCACAATAGTTAAATATTGAATACTAAAGCTATACATTTGCTTCCTCCACAGTCTTTGATGAAATGGGAATTCGTTTCATTTGCTAAATTTCCTTTAAACTTTTCGAATTCTTCAAGTGAATTGAACTCTAAATCTTCATATTCAAGAATAATGTTATGCTCATTACACACATGAATTTTAGGAACGATAAGTATTTTTTTTATGTGATTTGCTTTTGTTAAATCGTCGGAATTAATGAGTTTATCCAAACTCATAGTTTAAATTCTCAGTTAACTAAACAATTATATATTTATTAATTTTGGCTTATCCAAACTTAAAAATAATCATTTCGAGCAGCAGAATATCTTTAGCTAATATGTCTCAATTCGTTTGGATTTCTTGTTCGATTCGTTTCGATTTTATGGTTATTTTGCAACTGTTCTATCAATGTGTGAAAAGCTTAATATGTTTAAGTAGTTATATAATTTGATCATTTATTTCAATAATGAAAGTATAATTAGGTCTTATAAGCGAAATTCGTAAAACTGTTCGAAAATAAGTTTGTCACCACCATAGCCGAGTAGCTACGAGCGTTTTTTTGCTTTCTTTTCTTTCAGAAATGTGATTCTGTACTCGCAACAGATTTGTTACTTTTCAAGTTTATTTTAATTTCGTAACTAGATTATATTCAAAAGAGAATCTTCTTTCTGTATGAAAGTGTATTTTATTTTAGAGAAAATTATAATAAGGTGCAAATGAAACTTATTCAATAAATAAAGTCATATGTGTTCATTGTATGATATATAATATTGTTTGTATAATTTAGTTTAATTATTTTGCATTTAAGTGATATTGTTTTGAATAATTTTATTAATTTTATAAATCTATACCTTTCTATATCTTTCATATGCATAGTATTTTAAATCGAAAACAAATGTATTATGAATTAACTAAACCAAAACATTTCTGTGCATTATTTAAAAGATAGTTATTTGAAATTTATTTTTGATTCTTGCATTGATCTTATTGTGGAATATTTATCATAATATAAATAATATTTACTGCATATAATTAATGATTATGAAAATAATTAGATAATGAGACTTGAGTAGTATTCTTAAATATTCTGTGGATAACTATCTTAATTGAATAGTTCTGAAAACTAACTATTTGTTTCTAAATTTAAAAAGTTGCAATGCAAGTGTGATAATTATTTTTTCCCTAATTTATAAGATTATTACTTTTGGTTTGATTAGTAGTTAAAGAGTGAAGTTCTTACAGTGTTTGCTATATTTTAATATTTTTTTAGTAGTTGTACTGACTATTTTCTAGTAATATTGTAATAATTTACTGCTAAAATAGTTATTTCTTTGTTATTCCAATAATTGAAATATATTATTTTTTTAAATTGATTATACTGAGATATTACTAAATGTGTTTAGATTTGATGTTTCTAGTATTTCAATAATTTTATATTTAAGAACTTGCTTTTAGTAACATTTGATTTTCTGAATATTTAGATCATAATTTAAGATATTAAAATTTAAGACTGTTTTGAACTTTAAACACTTTTCATATAATTCATTAATAGTGAAAGGCTTTGATAAAAATGGCATTTCTTGGCAAATCTAAAAAACAAGACCTCCGATCTCTTGCTACAGAACTTGGTTTGGTTGTGTCAGATGAGATGAAAATAATTGACCTTAGAGAATTTATAACTAAAAGTGATAATTATGACGACGAACTTGTAAAAAACATGCTTAGCGTTATAATAGACGATCGCTTAAAAGCTAAAAAGTTTGCTGAAGATAGCAGGTTAAAAGCCGAAAAAGAAGCAGAATATGAGAGATTAACAAAAGAAAAGGAAATTGAAGAAAGATTACGTAAATTACAATCTGATGAACAAATGCGAATTGAAAATGAACATCGTTATGAATTGGAAAAGCTTAGGCTTCAGCTTGAAGCTCAAAAGGCAACTAACTCACTTGTAGCTACCCCTGATTGAGAATGCCCAAAATTCGAAATTAATCGTATCATTCCTAAATATGATCCAAAAGAAGATGAAATTGGGATTATTTTTGATCATGTTCGAGAGACAGTTAAAATTTATGAATCTTCCCGAGTCTTCTTGGATACCATATTTAATTGGCTCTTTGCCAACTGAAATAGCACAACTGCTTGCTAGAGAGAATGAACAGGATACTAAAAATTATCAGAAGGTAAAAGAAATGCTCCTGAAAAGATTTAGAGTTACTGCTGATAAGTTTCGACAATTATTCTCTCAACATAGGAAAAATTCTGATACAAGATGGCGAGATTTTTATTTTGAATTATCTTCTTATTTTGAAGGTTGGATAAAAGAAATGAATGTCACAACTTTTAATCAACTAAAAAGCTTAATTATCACTGATCAGATTAAGAAAAGAACTCCCCCAGACGTCAAGGATCATTTTCTGGACTCTTGGGCCCACTGGGCTAATCCCCTCGATTTAGCTGAAAAACTAGATGTTTACGAAAATGTCCGATGTGATAAAAAGAAGTAAGACCCCTTGAGTAGGAAAGAACCCCTTGAGTGATCTTCCAGGGTCTTTCCCTGGAGTAGGAAAGCACCAAGGGCGTACCCACTGGCATCAATACGCAAGACGAATGGTTTACTCGGATCGCATTGCTTAAGGAGAGGAGGTGAAATAAGTAACGTCTTTAACTAATTGAACGAGGCTTTCTCTTTTTCTTTCCAGCACCAACAGGATGACTTCTTGGTTAGGGTACTGATAGGTCTGGCTATTTCAGAAAAGTTCGAGATGAACCTGCGGTACCAAGAACAAGTCTGCAAGAAAGACTGCACTTGCTTAACAGTCTTTGGTTCAGGCAAATCCTGGATAGCAGCAGCTTTGGCGGGATCAACCTGTAGACCTTCAGCGGTAATATAATGTCCAAGATATTTAGTTTTTGAACATGCAAAATTGCATTTTTCTCTACTAGCTCTCAGTTTGAATAATTTAAGTCATTGAAAAGTGTCTCTTAAATTTTCTAAGTGCTCTTGAAACGACTCCGATAGCACTATAATGTCATCAAGATAGGAACGAAGAAAAATGTCACCAAGACCACTTCGGAATTTGTCTATCAGTCTTTGGAAGGTCGCTGGGGCATTTTTCAACCCAAACGGCATTCATATGAAACGATATGTCCCGAAAGGACAAATAAATGCAGTGTGGTCTCTGTCCACAGCAGCCACATTTACCTGGTGATAACCAGCTTTAAGATCGATGGTCGACATATAAAGAGTTTGTTTAGCTTCTTGAAGTAGATCATCTATACGTAAAAGAGGGTAAGAATCCGTCTTGGTGAGGGCATTCAATTTTCTGTAATCAACACAGAATCTATAAGCACCATTTGACTTAGGGATGAGCACAACAGGGGCTGCGTACGGAGACTCACAGGGCTCAATAATTCCTTCATTTAAGAGTCTATCAATTTCATTTTGCATGATTTCTTTTTTTGCTGGAGACACTCTATACGGATACTGGTGGATGGTTCTTCGTATCAATGTAATGTTCAATAAATGGAGATGATTCTCCCCCTGGACTGAAGATAATTTCATACTGGGATAAAAGCTCATTTAATTTAATTCTTTTTTAATAGTTAGATGAATGCCTTCATCTTCTAGCAAATGTGAAGGATGATTCTTTAATTGCTTTTCCGGGGTGAAAGTCAAATGGGATGCTTCAACTTCTATGGTATGAACTTTTTCTTTCACGGTTAACGGTGCAACCGTTTGGTAAGCATTTGTTTGTAGCGACACACAGGGAGTTGACATCGGCTTTTCAAAAGAAAAATGACGTTCAGATCGATCACTGAAGAACCAAATCTTCCGTTTCAAATTTAGTACAATCCCAGCTGAATTCAGAAAGTCTATTCCTAAGAGTGTGTTGTTTCCTTTTGCCTCAGGGAGGGCAACAAGGTTCAAAGGAAACGTACGACCTCCAAGACGAATCTTAACCTGGGTTATGTGAACTTCTCTCTTTATTTTACAACCGTCCGCCAAAGTCATTAGTGGAGATTTAATAGAAAAGTTTCTCCTTGTTTCATTTGGATGTGATAGAGGGTTTCCCCCACAGTTGAGTGGGTTGCAGCAGTGTCTGCGAAAGCAGTACCCATGATTCCATTAATAGTTACTCTTAGTATAGCCATTTGTGCAGGTGCACTGGAATTCGATTGAAGAATAAAACTGCTAAACGTACCAGAAGTTTTCCTGTCTTTTCCTTTACAAGTAAGGCATTTAGGTCTAATAACTCCTGGACTGCCACATCCATAGCATGCGACTTCACTTGCCTCTTTCTTACCATTCCCATTTCTTCCATGTTTTCTTTCTTGAGTTGAGTGCTTAGGAAGAAATTGTTTCCTTTGATATACTGAAAGAAGGGGTTTCTTTTTATCACATCGTACATTTTCGTAAGCATCTAGTTTTTCAGCTAAATCGAGAGGATTAGCCCAGTGGGCCCAAGAGTCAAGAAAATAATCCTTGACGTCTGGGGGAGTTCTTTTCTTAATCTGATCAGTGATAATTAAGCTTTTTAGTTGATCAAAAGTTGTGACATTCATTTCTTTTATCCAACCTTCTAAATAAGAAGATAATTCAAAATAAAAATCTCGCCATCTTGTATCAGAATTTTTCCTATGTTGAGAGAATAATTGTCGAAACTTATCAGCAGTAACTCTAAATCTTTTCAGGAGCATTTCTTTTACCTTCTGATAATTTTTAGTATCCTGTTCATTCTCTCTAGCAAGCAGTTGTGCTATTTCAGTTGGCAAAGAGCCAATTAAATATGGTATCCAAGAAGACCCCGGAAGATCAACATCCCATTGAATATGCAAGCCGGCTACTAACACGTGCTGAGCAAAATTACTCAACTACAGAGCGTGAAGCCCTTGCAGTTGTTTAGGCTGTAGGAAAATTCAGATGCTATATTGAAGGACAAGAAGTGACAGTTGCCACGGACCATCAGGCGTTGCAATGGCTCATGTTTTTAAAGTCCCCATCAGGACGACTTGCTCGTTGGGCTCTACAACTCCAAGAGTTCAACCTCCATATCGAGTACGTACCTGGCAAGAGATATGTCGTAGCTGACATGTTATCTCGCCTCCTTTCCACAAAGGAGATATTCCCAGCGAGATATGTGCTGTGACTGTTAGCGAACCCACTGTTGTGTCAGTAGATTTTCCTACCAAAAGTCCTAAGAAATTAGAGACAGCCAACTAATAAATGCATTGGAAACAGTCAACCTGACTGAGGAACATAAAAACTGGATAGAAAAAGGCTTTTTGATGAACAGAGGTGTACTATACAAATATGCACATGATTCTGATTCTGATGAGGTTCAGCTTGTCATTCAAGAAAATGAGAAAGAACAAATTCTCAAAACTCATCATGATGATCCTGCCGCAGGTCATTACGGTGCAGAAGGCACATTCGATAGAATTGCTAGACGGTACTATTGGACTGGTATGCAGAAGTACATCACCAATTATGTAAAAGATTGCATTGAATGCATGCGATACAAGCCCTCCAACCAGAAACCGGCTGGTCTCCTCCAGACTCCAGTTCCGTCCCAAAGGTTTGAGACGTTATCTATTGATTTGTTCGGCCCTCTTCCAATTGGTCATGGGAAAAAATGGATATTTATAATCGAAGACGTTACTACGAAATAGGTCGAGCTAATTGCATTGGAAAATGCAACAGTAAAAGAATGCGCTATCACCCTGATAGAGGAAATTTTTATGAGGTATGGAATACCACGCAGGATTATCAGCGATAACGGACCACAATTTGTTTCTGCTGTGATGCAGCAACTCGGTTATCTCATGAATATTTATCAGTCTTTAACACCGGTGTATCACCCTCAGGCAAATCCAGTTGAGAGGAAGAACCGTGATTTGAAACCTCGTCTGGCCATATTAGTGAACAACCATCATGATACTTGGTCAGAAAAATTCCCTGCAATACGTTTCGCACTAAACACTTCAAAGTGCAGTTCAAAAGAAAAAACAGCTGCTTTTCTCAATTTCGGGCAAGAGCTTCGCACACTTGATGATGTTACCAACGACTTTCGTGGTATCATCGAAAACGACAACTTTGTCGCTGAAATGACCCCTTATCTAAAAAGGCTGGAAAAATTCATATCCGAAGCCAAAGAAATCTTTTTAGAACAGCAACATTAAAGTAAGACTTATGCCGACAAGAGAAAGAGACTAGCTCCTACATATAAATCGGGAGATTTAGTCTTGGTTACCAAACCAAATATAAGTAATAAAAGTGCTGGCATTACAGCAAAATTTTCACTTCGCCGCGATGGACCATTTGTCATCGTCACACAAAAATCCGCTGTATCGTATTCTGTGACAAACACAAATGCTCAAATACACCAATAGGAGTATATCATACTTCTGCTTTGACTCCCTTTCAGGGAAGTAAAATGTCACCCACTAAAGCTTTCCAAAGAAAAGATACAGTAGCTCCCTTAAGAAAACGAGGAAGACCACCTAAAATTAGAAAATCAAATAATTCTGGCTCATTATCGGGATGATTTCAGAGCCAAAGGAGAAGTCTGTAACAGAACAACGACCTCTAACGGGGAAAAACGAACTGACAAATAATGTTCTAAGCTCGAACACTAGAGAGACTGCTGCTGCTGCTCGAAGATGTCGTTAAAAATTGTTTAGTTCTTAGGTTATGTTTGTTTTCATATTATATATTGTGTGTGTGTTATTTTTCACTTTGTGGAAAATGATGTTGATAAATAATAAAAAGAATATTTAAAGCTAGCCGTGGTGTAGATTATTCCTCACACTTATCCCACAGAAGGCGAAATTACCACTTATAACTTGTTTACAAGGAGCATTAAAAATATTAATATTAAAATAATAATATTCATATAAGTTCTGTTTCCATTTCAGTTTTTAATTAAAATTTAATTTAACGAATAAAAGAAGATTCCATAAATAAAAGACACATTTATTCTAATTAAAGTTTGCTAAATATTACTAAAGAAACAATGCAAAAAATTGGATTCATTGTTTAATAAAATCGCATTTGCAAGTTAAAATTAAACTTTGATAAATATATACTTACTTTTAGTCATTTTTTCTTACTATATATTTAAAAATTACTCTTGTAAAATTCAGATTAGCCGATTCAACGAAACTTAAAAAAATTAAAAGATATTGAATGTTTTTTTATGAAATAATAACGGTATAAGCAATTTTTTTTGCCTAAAGAGGGAAAAGTGAGTAACAAATGCAAGTTTTTTCTGAGTTTTAAACTTTGCAGCATGGAAATTTTGAGTTTGACGTTGAAAACGATTCTTTAGCGGCAACGAATGATCGACATTCATTTGATTATTCACTCATCAATGCGTTCATTTGATGAGTGCGATGTCTCAATGATGCCATTTAATCAAATAAAAAGGTCGGAGAACTGTTGACCAGGTAGATGGAAGCCAAACACTATCCGAAGTAGCAGAAGCCCTTAGAGATTTCCGAATCTGCAACCGTTTTTTGGAGATTGAAAATGCATGTCGAATATCAGGTCAAGATCATAGACGTGAACAATGCTGATGAAAACCGTTATTTAACGCTAAGTGGCACTGAAACATGAATTTCATTCTTCAACACATCTCTCTGTACCACAGTTTTGACTTAAACTGCCCGATACCGCTTTCACGCCGTAGAGCTGCTTGACCAATGGTCTTTGTCCCGTTAACAGCAAGGCATCCACTGGGAAACAGAGCGTGTGAATTGGAGAAATATTTATTTTTCTGACGAGTCCCGTTTTTATCTTCATACTCATTTTATCTTCATACTCATAATTTTATCTTCATACTCATATTTTCATCTGGAGCAAACGGGCCATTAAAAACAATCTTACGTTCTTGCATGAATGCGTCAGATTTGGTGTTGGGGACTGATTATCAATGCTCCTTTAATGGCGCACCGATCTCCTATCATCAGAAATGGAGCTCTGACCAGTCGTCGGTATAGGTATACGATTTCACACCTATTGTAGTTTCTTATGCTGCTGTACTTGGAGATGACTTCGTGTTCATGGTTGAAGTTCACATCTTGCTAACTAGATTTCCTTTTGAAGGAAGGAATCATACGAATGGAATGGTTAGCATATTCTCTAGACATGAATCCAATACAGCATATTCTAGGCAGACAAGTTACTGGACTACTACCGCACCAACAAAGTCTCTCATAAATGGAAAGAGCTCATCTGGAGGATTAAGATAGAAAACCCCATTAATAACCTCATTGACTCAGAGGTATTCAACATTGCTGGTCATACGGGAAAATTATACCACATACTAAAAACGATTTTTTTATTTGTTTTTCTCATTTGCACAAATTCCTTTTTATCCAAATGCTCAATGAAACGTATTTTTTCTTACAAAATAAATGTGTTATTTTTTTTATCACATATAGCCATCTACTCCTGTCAGTAATGTATCAATCAACTAAACAACTTTCCAGGTACTAAGTACTATTAAAAATATGGATAAATTATATGTTTGTTTGAATTGGACACTTTATTTACAAATATTGCTATTAAGTCATCACATAAAATAAAATTAGTTACGTTTACAAGACTCAGAAAGAGTTTGGCGTAAATTTCGAAGTATAAAAATTCTGCTAAAATATTTAATACAATATCAGAATATGAAAAGAGCATGAAAAATCCTTGATTTTCTTATCATTGAATGAGACAAATTAAAAAAAAATTCCATCTAAATGCCGAATATAATCAGATTAGTCATTTTTATAAGATTAAAAAGGTATTTGGAGGAAAGCATAAAATTTACTGTCAAGTATATAAATACAGTTAAGAGTATGTAAAATAAAAGGTTTAAATTTCATTGAGTGGGACGCTATATAAATTTAAAAAATCCTATTAAAACACAGTATAAAATTAAATTGGTCTCTTTTACGAGATTCGTATACCATGCAGAAATATACAATACAAACGACTTACACTTATTATCCGTCATGTGGCATATCCGTCTAGTAATGAATTGAGTCAATTTTACTTACTCATTTATCTAGTTAATGAAAATATTATTGATATGCAATGTTTAAATTAAATACCTAAAAATCGAACTGCATCCTTTGTATTATACATGTTAAAATTTTATGTATATGATTTTTTTATATATGATGTTTGATTTATATATATGATAATTTAAACATATGTTTATAAATTTGATTTTAGAATTTGATGGCACATGGATTCACAAAAGCTGTGGATTAGCACCCTGTACGCTGAGAGATCGATCGCAAACAACAGGTCTGGGACTGGATCACTGCGATCGAAGTCAGGAAGAATATGATTGTATCAGTTGCTGCAAAGAAAGTGGATGCAATACTGGAGGAGGGTCTTGGGTTCAAGCAACGGTGCAACTGTTGCTCATTTCGCTCAGCATTGCAGCTGGCTTGAAAATGCTTTCTGCTACATAAAGTTTGGCAAGAAATTAACCTCAAACTAATTGATGAAAAGGATTCTTAAAATAACTTTCATTTAGTTGGATTAAAATTAAATAAAAATAAAATTAAATAATTTTTATTACAATTAAATAATATTTCAGTAAGTGAAATACTTCAATATTAAATTTTTTTAAAATAAAGAAATAAGTTAAACACAAAAATAATAATTTTAAATTCAAATATATGTGATCATTTCTTTAAACTAGGGCATGTTTTTATTCAAAAATTCCAAATCAAGAATAGGAGAATACATTAAAAGTTTAATGTCTGGTTTTATTATTTAATAAAGGAATGAAGCGCTTTTTCTTTCCCTAGATTTAAATTTTTTAAGCGAGCTCGAGAAGTAAAAAACATGATCTTAATAAATCTGAAAGTAAAAATATAATACGTATTTATTTAATTATTGTGAAAATGCCAGGGAGTAGTTTATGCAATCAAAGATAAAAATTGTTTTCTTTTTTAAGATCAAATATTATGCACATTAAAAACGGAGAAATTGAAATATTGGAATATAATAACAAAAATATTTTCTAGAATTTTTTTAACCTGTTACACAATCCTTCCATTTTATTTTTGAGGATATTTCAAAGTGGGAAAAAAATTGTGCTCCGATGAACCATATTTTTATCTTTTTTATTTATTATATTAAATTTATTTTTAATACAAAAATTTTCCGGATTGAATTGAAGTTTTACATTCGATAAAATTTTTAACTAACTTAATCGTATGAAATTATATAAATGAGTCAAAAAATATTTTCACTCTTTCTTTTCAAAATGATACATAATTTTTTCCCACTTTGCTCTTCAAGTAAGCTGAGTTTAAAGTATGTTAATTTGATGCCATTTTTGTTGCTTTATTATATTTAATTTGCAAAAAATCCTTTTCATGATATATATATATATATATATATATTTATACATGAATTTTTAATTACCATCATTTTAATTCTTAAATTATAAATAAATATTTATAAAAATCATAAAATTGCATATATGATAATGTCATTCAACTATATATAATTTTAAAATTTGAAATTCATAAATCGTTTGAAAAGTTTTAATGAGACTTTTTCTTGAATTTGGAACAATAATTTTAAAATGTAAAGTGAATTATTTAAATTTAACATAAGTTCCTAAGAAAGCAACTTTTTAATTATTATTTTGTTCAATTCTGTTTTTATTCACTCCAAAAAATAATACAGCTAAAATGTAGCTTAAAACCATTTAAATAATTTGACAATTTATAAACGCAACATAATGATTGTGCTTTTTTCATATGAATTATAATTTTTCTTAGTAAACTTCAATTCCATATTGCATAATTCACTTTATAAGGTTTACTTAGATAAAAATGAAAACAAAAGCATGGCATTCAGTATTCTCGTATTTGTGAAAATTTCAATATTCTTATAAATAAGAACATTTAATATTTGAAAAATAATCAATATCATCACAATTGTTTACTATCCCTATTATTATTTTAAATTCAAAATTATAATATATAAGCAAAATACAAAACATATACAAAACAAAACATGTACAAAAAACAATTAATGCTTTCATGCAGGATTGTTACATATAGTTGTAAATATTACACTATTTTTTATGTGATAGAGATCGGACTGGATTAATCTAAATACTAATTTATTGAATTGCAATTCATATATAAAACTGCTATTTCATTTAAAATAGAAATATGATTCCTTACAAGTAAATATTTATAAATATAGCTATCACTTTTTGTCTGTAATAATAACAGTTATTTTATTCATGCATCCTGATATAGAAAATAATTTCAGCATAAGGTTCGAACAACAACAATAGCTATTTAATTATACTACATGTATTATACACTGTAAATATGCAAAATAGTATATTTAAAAGCATGTTCATTTTCTTAGAACTGCTGTAAATCTTCACCAATTTTTAATTCAACACATAGCTTAGATTTAATTAACTTTGATATACTATACAAACTTCAGCAAATAAATATTACGAATATTTTTACATCTATTAAAATTATTCATGTAACTTTGAATAATATGACAATCTTATTATGATAAAATATTAAATTTGTAACTTGTTATGTATGTCATGAAGTGGACTCACATGCAGACATGTGTTTTTTTATTTAATGCATATAGTTTTACAAATAGCATTAGAATATTATTATGAAACGTATTACTTCCAATACTCAATGTCTAATTTAAATTGCAGCTTAGTGTGTGAATAATTTTTAGTATAAGCAATTCCTAATAACTCATGCTGTTTATTTGTCTACTCTATTTTATTGATATTTTTCTATTTTAGCATTGTCGTATTAATTCACAAATTACATTTATATATGGAAAAAATTGGTAGATTTAAATGTGATTAGAGAAAAGTTATTTAAATTAGTAGAAGAACCATTTGCTTTAAAAGAAATGTTAGAAATTATTCCATGCAGAGAAATTAAAAGATATCAAAGAAAAAGACATTTATATATATAACAAAAGAAAGAAAAAGACATTTATATAAGACAATTTATATATATAACAACAAATGTCTAAAATACAGTTAAATAATGCATTTAAAAATAATGCATTTAATTGTTCGCTTTGGATTTTATCTGAAGCTGATTTGAATGTATTTGATTTATATTTGGCCTGAAATTCACAGGCAAAAAGTTAAAATATATTTTAACATGAAAAGAGATTTCCGAGGAAGTAATTTTCCTAGGCCACCTCCAAATTGACTTTTTGTAATCATTTTCATCTTAGACAAATTTAAGAGGCCTTAATACTGTTAAATTCACAAAATCTTATTTCAAAAGGGATACAATGACTATGTTCAGAAATTAAGAAATATAGGTTTGTTATCTGTGATGTAACTTGAGATGAATGCTCTTTAGCCGTTTTTTATTAGCATTTGAGTAAAACTTATATTTCTCCTGAAAGTTATTTCTTCGAAATTCTCAAGATATTTTCAAATAAAACTCATAACTGATTAATTAAATTTGAATTTTATTTGAATTTTCTGATATTTATAGTAAAGTTCCTAGTTATACACTCATTTATAGGCAGTTGATGAACATAATTAAAATTACAAATTTGTTCGAAATTTTTGATAATAGTAAATTGTACTTAACAAATATGCATGAAATAACATTTCACACTATGTAAAAGATTATAAATAATTTAGAAAAGTGATATATTTTATTTGTATCTTTGACCAAATATGTACATAAAATGTTTCTGGGCAAATATGAGATGCATAAGGTGTATGTTCCAAATGTTTTTGTATAAACTATCTCTTGACTTTATTCATGATATATATTGAATTTCTTTAGTATTTTATTATTCTCATAATCAATAGCAATTCAAATAAATAGTAATTTTTAATATTTCAGATTGATAGATCAGTAAAGTGAAAACCACTAAATCACACCAAAGTGTCTTTCACTAGTGAACAGTTTTGTAGTTTTACAAATCTTAACATACATAAAAATAAAACTACTTTAATGGATTTCACATTCAGTTTCTTTTCTAGTGGATTTCAAATGCACTCATTTATCTGAATTTCACCATCTTTAGATGTTTCTAAAATAGTTTTGCAAGATTTACTCTTTCACAAAGTGTAATTTTAAAATTGTAATGATTCAAATTACACACATGTAATGCTTTTCTTTCAAATTTTATTTACAATGTAAGATATAAATATTATTAAAGATTAGGTAATCATAAATATATGAAAGATTAGATAGAGACACATCCTTACTATATATTTTATAATTTTATATACTTTTCTCTTAATGACTAAGATGATATATTCCGTACTATTGTAAATAGCAAACAACATAATAATATTTAATATTCTATGAAGAAACTATAAATAGATAAGTGTTTTTTCACATTTTACATACTTTTCTGTTATATTTTATTTTTAAAAGGCATTCACATATATTACGACATTGTATGAAATGAAAGAAAATTTGTGTGGAATAATTATGATTTTGTTTATTTATCCTTATTATAATGTTTTATTGTACAGAATAGTTTTATGATATGCTTTGTGTTTATTATATAAAATTATTTTAATACTTGGGAAGAACTCTTTCTTAAACAGTATTTAATAATATATGTAGGAAATAACATTATAATTTAAAAACTAATTTTAATGTCAATTAAAATGGTTGATTATTGTAAAAATTATAAATATTAATATATTAATATGACAATGTTTTAATAGGCTTGAATTCTCGTTTATTAAACAAAATATCGATAACGCAATGTTCGAATTCTTGTACAATTTATCAAAATTTATGGTGTTTAGTGTAATTTAAAAAAAAAGAAGAGTTTTTCTTTTGTAAAATTATTTTTCATTCAAAGAAAAAATGAATTATTATTGGTTTGATTTCACGAGATTATTTCAAACATTTATAAAATTGTTAAATAAATAGCTCTATTTGCTTTGATAATTTAAACATTAACTTTTTGGTGCAATTTATTTACTATAAATAAAAATATTAAATATAATTTTTTTTATATTTAATGCAGGTGTAAATAATGCTATAAACTTTTTATAATCTTTTTTTAAATGCTACTTCTTTGACTAGAATAGGAGTATTTGATATGTTATTCGAACCTGAATTCTTAATTCATATTTCTAGTAAAAAACAGATTTCAATTTTATTTGTTTGAGATTTATGGCATTAATGTATATGTTTTATCAACAATAATATAACACGACATTATATTGAAATACTTTTTTTTCAACATGTTTTCATATATATTTAATTATTTTCAACATAATTAAATCCAAACAATTATTCTCTTTTTTTCTGAGATTGAGAATAGTGTACATTAATACCTTAATATTAATTACTTAAATAAACTTAACAGCTATTGAAAATTACTAAATTAACTTAATACTCTGATGTAATATTTTCATTTCATTATGTTCAATGAAAATTGAATATGTAGGAAATACATTTTGGTAGAGCAGGATTTTGAGCCAGTTCTTCAGACAAACATCCTTTTATGAAATATCTTCGTTATCTAAGTGTGAAACTCACCACAGAAGCTTCTTTCAGTAACTTAATAATTTCGGGAGATATTTTGCATAAACAATAGCAAAATTTTAGGCAACTCTGAATTACGCATTTCTATTTTTTAGGAGAAACAATTCTTTACACAAACAAGAAACTAAGAATAAAAAGTCACTTAGAGTGTTAATAAACATTTCAATTAGCATTTTGAAAACTCCAATTTATTGATATTGCCATGACATGAAAAAAAATATCTCTCAATTTTTGATGAAATGCTCTTCTCAGTTGTCTTTTAGGTATTCTTTAAAAATAATATTATTGTAGTGAATATATTTAAATGTAATAATATAATTTTTTTTCATTTAATTTTGTATAATTTAAATACATGCATATCACAGAAAGGTAGACGGGACCATTTATTTTTTATACATTGCATTATGTGTACCAAATATAAAAGGTACACCAATTTTTTACTAAGTAGTAAGTTTAATGAATTTTGTTTATTGTTCACTTATGTAAACTGGTAATATGATTTAAATTATTAGATAAAAACAATTATATAAAATATGTATTGTAATAAATACTGTATTTAAATACAAGTTTAATCACTATAATATTTTGTCTTTTATAATCTCTTTTTGATTAAGTTATAATAAATTTATATTTACTATGTAAATAAAACTTACTTGCAATTTGTCACTGTGATTTTCCAGGTAATAGTTAATATGTTCATAAACACATTTACCATATTGTTTCATATATATTTCAAAAGAATATAAATTTTTTTAGTTCAAAAAGTGTGTTTGCAATGGGTTACAATTTTCATTAACGGAAAGCTAATGTTTTTATTTTTCAAGTTTATTTTATTTTTAATCATTTAAACAGTTTTTTATTTATTTATTTAATACGGAAAAGTTCCTAAGTTTACTTGAAATCTGAGAAGCTTACAATTTAAATAGCAATATTGTTTGCTGATGAATCATTTTTATGTTAAATATTTAAAAAGAGAAGAGAGTGTAGTAAGTTTAAAATGCTTCAAGATAGGAAATTAAATATTTCGTATTGCTAAGATGAGATTAATATGATTAATTTAAATATCAAATTCGAATGTAAAGTATACATAACTGATATTCTGGTGGAAATAATTAATATATTAGAATTTAAAAAATTGTTGATAGGAAAAATTACTGAGATTTTAAGTTCTTGTTATTCAATTACTACATAAAAGAGGAAATAAAAAGTTCTCATTATTTTGTTAAGTATTTTATATCAGGTTTTTGATAGGATGTCAGCCTGGGAATCATAACTATGGTCAAGTGGCTCCTGAATGGCGGTTTCTTTGGATTATTGGAGTTTTAACAACGTCCCTAATGTCTCTGGGGAGATAAAAATCTTTTTTTTTTTGAAAGGATTATATTGTTGATAAGAGTTAGTGTATGGGGTGTTATCCGTTTTACCTTGTGGTGATCTTGCGGCCATAAATCTAGTTCTTCCTATGTATAAAGTTAAGTTGCAACTATTGATGCTATAATTAAAGCCTTCCAGGTCTTGGTAAAAAATTTGAAAGCCTAGGCGTCAGTGATTCATTGCTTTCCATTATGACATATCTGTTACTGAATGGTTAATTTGAATTTGTATTATTGAAGTCAGCATTTTTTTTATTTAGCCGTTTATGTTGACTTTAATTGATGATAGAGAAAAATTGATATGGGAAATCCAAAATATTTAAGGAAACAACAATCTTCTCTTAATCCAAATGGCACACAAGTGATGTAGAATGTTGCTCAAAATGTTATTAAAAGGATTGCAGTGGAATTTTTTAAAAACGATTGACTATTGTTGTTTAAATAAACACACATAACTTCGTTGCTAGGGTTTCTTCGTAGGCAGGCTCTTTGATCGCGTGAAAATTATTCTGATAATTCGACAAAAATGTTGATATGCCTGATGTTTATGGATGAAATTTCCACAAAAGTTCCTGCTTTCACAAATTATCAAAACATTTCTGGTGGTGATTTTACGTAATTTTTAAGTCAAATCGCAGCTGACAGAGAGTGGGAAATTACAATAAGATGACGTCACAACCAGTTCAGTTCATGCATCATTCTGTAGGCATTTTGTATTGGATGGAGGGCCTGTGTTAAAATTCAAGAAATAAATTAAAAATATAAATTAAAGAAATTTAAAAAATAATAATTCAACGTAACTGTTTTGGGTTGTTTGAGTTACGCCCCGACTGAAATAGTTATTAGTGTAGTGGTCCCGCAACAAATCGTAAACAACGCGGATGGATACAAGATACGCGGCGGATGAATAAACTGGTGATTAGGCAGAAAATTCAAAAACAGTCAGTCTAATTGCAGTTCGGTAGAACAAAATTCTCCAAGCGAAACGCTCGCTACTGCATTAGTGAAAATTCAGTAAAACGTGTTAAAATTTATAATTTCCTTTTAATTCGATAATGTATCACATATATTAATTGTACCTAATAATTATTGCTCATTAAATAGTTATGTTTTGATTAAACTTCCATTGTATGGTTACTCATCAGCATTACTATAAATGGTGACTTTGGAACAATTTTTAATACGCGGATCTTCTGATTGTCGACAATTTTGTGTTCGAACTGCATCCATGTTACTGCACTTTTCCACGAATTTTAGAGTACTTTTCTGCTATTCTCATCACTTTTGCCTGTAAAATTGCTATTTTTTTTTGCATTATAGATTTTTGGAATTTATTTAAAACAAACGACATGCCTAATGAAGCCGAAAGTCAACAGATTGCACATGTCGCCGTCAAACCACCACCATTTTGGCGAGCAAATCCGGAGATATGGTTTAAACAGATGGAAAGCCAATTCACGCTTGCTGGAGTCACTACTGAATTAACAAAATATCATCATGTTGTCTCCGCTTTACAACCAGGGGAGTTAGCTGTGGTCGGTGACATCATACTTAATACACCTGTGGTTAATCCTTTCACCGTGATTAAAGAACGTCTGTGTGATCAATATGCAGATTCGGAGTCGCAGCGACTCAGAGATTTAATATCTGGAATGGAACTTGGTGATCGCCGCCCTTCACGACTTCTATTGGAAATGAGGAGCAAGGCTGATATGAAAATAAACGATGATCTGCTAAAATCTTTATTTTTACAAAGACTGCCGATCCATGTGCAACAAATTTTGGCGATTTCAAACGACAATTTAGATAAACTTGTCGAGATGGCAGATGGCATTATGTCAACAACAACCAGTGCTTCCTCAGTTGACGCCGTCTCAGCTCCCGCAGGTGAGCCAGATTTGCGGACAATGTTATGTGAAATAACTACCCGCCTGTCTCGTCTGGAATTCCGTTCACGTGACCATTCAAGATACCGCAGTAAACAGCGTTCTACAAGCCGAAATAGACAATCACAGAATCTGGCACACTGCTGGTACCACAGGAGATTTCAACAACAAGCTGCTAAGTGCCGAGATCCCTGCTCCTTCCAGGCGGAAAACTGCTAGAGCCGTCATCCAATCAGAAGGGTGACGGCAAGGGGATGATTCAACGTCTGTATTTAGCTGATAAAACATCTTCTTCACTATATCTCATCGATACTGGAGCGGATGTGTCCGTGGTTCCTCATACTGTCCATAAGCCAATCAAGCTGCGCGGATGCAACTTTTTGCTACAAACGGGACAGCGATTCCAGCTTTCGCTAAACGCCTGCTGAAATTAGATCTTGGTCTGAGAAGAGCATTCAATTGGCCTTTTATCATCGCTGACGTGTCTAAACCGATTATCGGTGCTGATTTCTTACGCCATTTTGGACTTGTAGTGGACATTAAGAATGGTGTTTTAATTGACCCATCAACCTCCTTACAGTCTAAAGGAACTTTATATGCTGGAAATTATACTTCGGTTAAAGCGATCATTGAGGACTCTAAGTTCCACAAATTATTAGCAGAATATCCTACTCTCATCAAAGCAAATACTACTCCAAATAAAATTGTTCACGATGTGGAACATTGGATTCAAACAAATGGACCTCCAGTGTTCTCAAAACCCAGACGATTACCACCAGATAAACTGAAAGCTGCGAAACAAGAATTTGAATTCCTTGTAGCTTCTGGAGTCTGTCAACCGTCTAAAAGCTGTTGGGCAAGCCCACTCCACATGGTGCCAAAGAAAAATGGGGACTGGTGACCTTGTGGTGATTTTCGTCGACTTAATAGTGTCACCGTTCCCGATAGATACCCTGTACCCCATATTCAAGACTGTTTTCAAGTGTTGGAAGGAAAAACAGTATTTTCTACCTTAGATCTTGAAAAAGCATATTATCATATCCCTATTCGCAAAGAGGATGTTCCAAAAATTACAGTAACAACTCCGTTTGGACTTTTCGAGTTCTTATTCATGCCATTCGGTTTGTCTAATGCTGCAGCAACATTCCGACGATTCGCCCGCAAAGTTTTGGGTGAATTTGTGTGCCTTACTTTGATGATGTGCTGGTTGCGTCAAAAGATGACGAGGAACACTTAACACATTTGAAACTGATCTTCCAGAGATTTTCGGAATATGGAGTGACCCTAAATGTTAATAAATGTGTTTTAGGACAAGCTCCAGTAGAATTTTTGGGACATTTTGTGACTGCTAAAGGAATCTCTCCCCTGCCTGAAAAAGTAGCAGCAATTAAAAATTTTTCAAAACCTGTTACTGTTAAAGAATTACGTCGTTTCCTGGCCATTATAAATTTTTATCGAAGATTTATATCTCGAGCTGCACAAACTCAAGCCGTTCTTAATGAATACCTAAAGGGTGCCAAAAAGAACGACAAATCAACAATAAAGTGGACAATTGAGCCTGAAACTGCTTTTGAAAAATGTAAGCAAGACTTAGCAGAAGCAGCAACTCTTCGTCACCCTGTGTTAAATGCACGATTAGCAATTGTTGTGGACGCTTCAGATACATCTGTGGGAGCCACCTTGCATCAACAGATCGACAAGGAGTGGCAACCACTTGGATTTTATTCTAAAAAGCTCTCACCATCCCAACGTAATTACAGTGCTTACGATAGAGAGCTCTTGGCGGCATACATGGCAGTGAAATACTTCCGACATATGGTGGAGGGTCGCCCATTTACCATATTTACCGACCACAAGCCCCTCACATTCGCTTTCGGACAGAAGGAAGACAAATGCTCTCCAAGGCAACTACGCCACTTGGATTTTATCAGTCAGTTTTCCACCGATATTCAGCATGTGAAAGGAATTGACAATGTGGTTGCAGATGCCCTCTCCCGGATAGACATTGCAACTATAGAAACGTCATCAAACATTGACTTTCAGGAAATTGCTAATAACCAAAAAAGTGATAAAGAACTATCAGAATTATTGTTACATCCTGATAAATTCTCCCTAGTGCTTCAATCTTTTGCAATAGGTGTTCCTGAAGTTGAACTGTTTTGTGACACATCCACCAACCACATTCGACCAATTCGTGCCTAAAGTGGATAGAAAAAAGATATTCCACAGTCTGCATTCTATCTCACACCCTGCGTTAAAGCTACTGTCAGGCTAATTGAAGAGAGATATGTCTGGCCGGGAATGAAGGTGGATGTAAGAGCATGGGCTCAGCAATGCCTAGCCTGTCATCGTTCAAAGGTTGTCCGTCATACCCAAAGCAAACTTGGAACTTTCATTCAACCCAACTCCAGGTTCGAACATGTACATATTGATATAGTTGGCCCACTACCTCCATCTGAAGGTTGTCAATACTGCGTCACATGCGTCGACCGTTTTTCAAAGTGGCCAGAAGCCTACCCTATGGTGGATATCACAGCGAAATCAGTGGCTTCAACCTTCTATGCCGGATGGATTGCAAGATTTGGACCACCTCTACGGATTACAATGGACCAGGGCACGCAATTTGAAGCTTCACTTTTCGATGCCCTGACCAAATTCTTAGGTATTGCTCGACATCGCACAAGTCCTTACCATCCAGCTGGCAATGGCCAAGTGGAAAGATTCCACAGACAACTTAAGGCAGCCATCAGAACTCACGGTACCATTCAATGGACCTCAATTCTCCCTACAATCCATCTGGGGTTCAGAGCAGCATGGAAGGAAGACCTACAAGCAACTGCAGCGGAGATGGTATACGGAACGACAATCCGGCTACCTGGAGAGTTTCTAAGTCCATCATCTGTAACATCGGATCCATTCACCTTCGTTGGAAAGCTGAAGGACACCATGCTGAAATTGTTACCAGCCAACCCACGAGGACAGGGCATCGAACAGTTTTTGTCAACAAAAATATTTCAAACTGCTCTCATGTGTTCCTGCGGACAGACACTTTAAAAAAAGAGTCTACAACCGCCCTATGAGGGTTCATTCCAGGTCATTGAACGAAGAGATAAAGTTTTCAAGGTGCTCATTCGCGGACGGGAAACTACAGTAAATATAGATCGTGTTAAGCCCGCCTACATTGCCAAAGATGAAGATTATCCTGTGCCCTACATCGAACAAGACACGAAAGCGACAGAAGAGGAAACAACATCTACATCTCCAAGAGTCATTCCAACTACCACAGTTACACGCTCAGGTCGCCGTGTGCATTTCAACAGGTGGCACCTGTAACTACTGAAAAAATCTCGCTATCGCTGGTGGGGGGGCTACTGTAGTGGTCCCGCAGCAAATCGTAAATAACGCGGAT